>JBAMYA010045703.1:0-11523 GCA_037176975.1 Arrhamphus sclerolepis | reverse complement strand
GGATATATATACACACACACACACACACACACACACACACACACACACACACACACACATACATATATAAGAACAGGACAAACCATTTTTGACATGACCTGTAGGTTTTCTGTGAAATGATTTTGAAGCATGCTTTTCCTTGTAAGATGCTGCACCAAGTTTCAAAAGGGCAGAAAGGCTAGAGCACATCCAGCTTAGTTCAGTCACAGGTAGCTATTTCTAGTTGGCTGGCTTAGTTTATGCTAACCTATAATGCTATTTAATACTTATATATATTAATTCTGATCAAATCTGTCCAAACATCCTAAAGTGTTGCTATTGAAATGGCATTCAAAACAACATCCGAAATAAGTGCTACCTGAGCTGAAGCGAGGACCAGCAGAGTTTGGCTGCAAGCTGCTGGTCTTCGGCCAGCCATCCCCATGTTGCAGGTCATAAGATGATTGACTGCAGGCCCCAGATTACTTCTGCATGAAAGGGTCCTGAAATGATACATCGTCAGTCCTGGCTCCTTATTGTTGTTGGTCCTCTTTTCCACAGTTCAGAAGTTATGCTCAGGCCACAGTGGTCTGTTGAAGAACTGCAACAAAGCCTACTTCCTGGTAGGTCTCAGTCCAGAAATACAAATGTTGGCAGTTGAGTCTTTGCCAAGATCTTTCAACAACAAATTCATACCAGGTATTAACTGATGTAACTGTTGAATTTCCGAATTACATACAAGTCTGTCTCCTGAAATTGATTTGGATTCATCTGATTGTATTAGTTCTCAGCCTATATATCATGAGAGATCTAAAGTAATAAGTAAATCATCCTCAAATTGAGAAACCATGCATGATAGTTAGGGTTGTGGCTAACCTAAGGGCTAACCATTCCACTCAACTTTTCCAATCCAAATTGATTCGGTCATACTGGCATGACTAATAACTAGAACTCTTGTGTGGTTAGAAATGTGGCTGCTTTTCACAGCTTTGTCTTTTCCTTTTTAAATACTAAACCTGTGCGAAAAAAAAAAAAATACAAATACAAATTTGCATCTGTATAAATTTCAGATTTCATCTCGGCTTTTTGAAGATGATGTGGTCCTGTTGGCATCATCAGGTGTCAACAGGACACCAACTTTCACTGGAGCGGTTTGTAGCCAATTGTGAAGTGGCAGGGATGAGAATCAGCACCTCCAAATCTGAGCTCATAGCCGCTTACATACTGACATTCTGTAAAATCTAGGTAAAGGTGTTCCTGCAATTTTATCCCAAAGGCTTTTACATACTAGCATGAGCAAAGAAGAAAAATCTCACACTTACGTCCTTACTTACATGAAATTGGTGTTCTAGAAACGTAATATCATGTACGTGGAATGTCACGTGATGCATGACACACATTGTACACTAGTAAATCAAAACAAAGGAGGAAAGACACAATGGAAAGTTTTTTTGGTTTGCACAATATGCAAATCATATCATGGTTCTCAGTCGAAACAGGGTAGAATGCTCTCTACAGATGGGGAGTGAGGTTCTTCTTCAAGTGGAAGAGTTTAAATATCTTGGTGAAGGAAGAATGGAGTAGCTGATCAATAGGCAGATTGGTGCAGTGTCTGCAGTAATGTGAATTCTGTACTAGTCTATTGTAGTGAAGAGAGAGTTAAAGCAAAAAGCAAGATTCTCTGTTTACCAGTTGGTCTCTGTTCTACCCTCACCTATGGTCAAGAACTGTGGGTAGTGATGGAAAGAATGAGATCATGGATATAAGAGGCTGAAATGAGTTTCCCATCCCAGTTTGTTGCCCAACAAAAGCCCTCAAAGAAAATTGTAGTCCATCCATCCATCCATCTATCCATACCCGCTATTCCTGTGCAGGGTCACAGGGGTCTGCTGGAGCCTATCCCAGCTCCCTCCGGGCGAAAGGCAGGGGTACACCCTGGACAGGTCGCCACTCCATCACAGGAAAACTGTAGTCAAGCCTATCAAAGATATGCAGTAACCTGCCATGAACTTTAAAAAGCCTTAAAGAAATGAAGCCTGCTCTTTCTTGGAAATGTTCTCAGTCTTGTAGTCTGTTGTTCAGATGGATCCACAATCTGCAGCCTGTTCACCTTATGCCTAGTCCTGCTAAGATCCACAGTCCTGTCCTTTGTTTTGTTCATGTTTAAGATGGGTTTACTTTTGCCACACCATTCGACAAAGTAACCTAATATTTCTCTGCTCTCTATGCCATTGTCCATCAATGGTACACCCCCCAACTGCAGAGTTTGAGTATTTGTGCAGATCCCAGAAATCTGACTTGTACTAGGAGTCAAGCCCTCACAAGGCCTTAAGCCATAACCCTAACTGCCTATGTATCAACCCCGGGTCAACCCCGGTCATTTTAATCCAAGCCTTTAAGACCTCGAGGGGGCTAGAATGAAGAGAAATATTGACAGTTCAGCTAGCTGTGGAGTTCTCGTGCTGCTGCCCATACTGCAGTCTCACAAAATGCCTGTTTGTCAATAATTAATAGTCCACTTATTTGTCCACTAAACAAACAATTGTTTAGTTTTTAGGGTTGATATGGAAGTAACAGAGAAGAAGAAGCTTACCAGATGTACAAAAATGTCCAGGGTGCTTATTTATAAATGTTGCATATGCACAAAACAGGGCCGTTAAATTTACATGTGACCAATACAAAATGCAGAAGGTCTTGAACCACTTAATTAAGATTAGGGCCAAAATGCATTTCCAGTTCAAATCTACTCCTAAACCCCTGTTTGGGTCAAGTGGGTTCCTGCACACAAATAAAAAGAAAAATGAACAGAGACATGATTTCCGTATAAAAGAATAATTGATTTATAAAATCAGGAATAATCAGGAATTTACAAAATCCCTAGATCTTTTTCCCTTTTTTTCCACCTAGTGCCTAAGTTGCAGATGCATTGCTCTCCCCTTGCCAACCCCGGGATGGCCCTGCATTGAGCTCAAGTCTCCTTCTTTACTTGAGGAGTGAGCAGGGCCTTCTTTTCACCCAGGGAGGGGATTCCCTGTCTGGATGTACCGTGTGGAAGGATCATGTTATTCCAGCCAGATCCTCCTTGCCCCTCGGTCGCCCCGGCTGGCCAGGGGAGGCAGTATATAGCCCAGGGCTACTGCATGTTTTTGTGAAAGTAGATCACATTAGCTACCCAAGGGAACATGGAGAGAACATGTAAACTCCACACAGAAAGGCCCTTTCCCCATGTGTCCATGTCATAGGTACTGATGACATGGAGACATGGAGTGAACACTTCAGCTTTTAGGCGTATATAATATTCAAGTAAGGATCCTACGTACAGTTTAATAAATCAGCAACCAGAGATGTAAGTCTGTTCAGTACACCATTCACCATTGTTAGCTGCCACCAGCTTAACAAAAGATCTTGTCTTTGTATATGAGGTAATAAGTTCACCAGAAAAGCCCAATACTAAAAAGCTGAAACTGTGCACTATCGCCACCTATCACCACTTTGTGGAGGCCAGTTCGCCTTCTATGATTGTATACTGTGACCACCAGTGCTCCCCACATGACCATTATCAGAGAAGGGAGCATTGCTCTGATATTCATCACAAGATTTGTACATTTATGACACTCTTCTCACTTCCTTGGCTACTGCTAGTGAGTGTTTATTTATTCATTTGTTAATTTCAGAGGTGTCAAGTAACAAAGTACAAATATTTTGTTACTGCACTGAAATAGATTATTTTTGGTATCTGTACTTTACTTGATTATTTATTTTTCTCACAACTTTTTACTTCTGCTCCTTACTTTTTAAACACAATAATCTGTACTTTCTACTCCTTACATTTTGAAAACAGTATCAACAATGAATCAAGCGCCTAGAGATGACTTGTCGTAAATAGGCGCTATATAAATAAATTGAATAGAATTGAATTGAATCTATTATATTGACATTTTGCCTGGGGAGGACTCCCAGACAATGTGCCTAAAGTGCAAAATGCAATAATTCAGGGATCTCATTGGCTCTAATGCAACCAATGCACTTGACTGTTGATGAAGGGATTCTACAGGGAGCATGGGGCGCTGGAAAAGAGTAATTGAGGTTGAAGTAATTCTACCAGTTCTAGCAGTTCCTAGTCAGGCAAAATGTCTGAAGGCACAAACAAGAGTGTTGGCCAAGATTTCTTGATATTTTTTTATTTCTCCTCGTGTTCAGCAGCTTATCTGACATTATTCCTGGGGCCACAGTACTATAGATTCAGACAATTTACCACATAAATTCACTTGTCCTCACAGCTTGCTTACAGCTTCTAGAATCTAGGTTACAACAAGCATGGGTTAGCCTGTGGTCCTGGATAAGATGGTATGAGTCCACATACAGAGTTCCAAATTATTGCTCAAATAGGATTCTGTCTGTAGTCTCAAACTTTTTTTTAATTGTTGTTTTTTGACAAAATTACTGCCTGGTATCATGTGTCTTGTATACATCATTGACATTTATATCAAACATTGTGACATGCAGTGCACCTAGTTTTTTTTTAGGTTTTTTTTAGCATTTTTACTTTACTTTTATTCTTAAAAAGTATCTTTCTAAGCCTGTACTTTTTCTACTTCTTCTACTTGAGTTAAAAGCTTGAGTTTATATGTTTTTTAATTGAGTAATTTTGAACCCCAGTATATATACTTCTGCTTAAGTAAATAATGTATATACATTTGATACCACTGGTTAATTTATGCATGGGGATAACTGCATCATCCTTGTTGGCAATACTTGCACTTAAAATAAACTGAGCGCTCTCTGCCTGCCAGCAACAAAATAACATGCTTGAAATTTTAAAAACCTCACCTAAATCTGTTTCATTACTCTGCAACACCACCAACCACCCACTGCAAAGATCAGAGCATGTCAAGTTTGGCCTGAAAGGGCCATCTGAGTGTTGACTGGTTCACACTGTTGTTTATGATCTTTGTAGACATTTCCCCACTTGTACCATGTAGATAATGCATTTCTGTTTGCTTTTAGTAAAAATCTGTTCAATAAAACTGTAAGTGAATGCTCACGGTGAATTATTTACATTTTAATTAGAATGGTTTTACTATTAGCTAATCATGATGAATTCATTCCAAATAGCAACAAACAATAATCCACAATGATGGATGGCTTTACCGGCCTTATATTCAATATGTATTAATGTGTCAATTCATCTTCTTACATAAAGTACATTTCACTGAAAATAGAGATGAGACAGTAAAAAACACTAAGCCTGTATGAATTTGCTTTTTATGTTTGATTTTCAAACTTTTCTTCTTTTTTTAAAAATGTTCGTATAAAGCTAGAAAGACTAAGACATTTGTGGAAAACCATGTTACTGAAAGTAGAGTTCCCCATGGCTGTCATTACAGCAACATATCATTACATGAAGCTGATGTGGTGCTGGACAGCTTTAGGCAGCTGACCAGTTAAGACAATGAGAAATTTCTGCCAAGTGGCTCCCTTTCTGTGGCGAACGAATAGCTAACTATGCTGCTTTCTGCCTCTGTCTCAAGTCTATAAATGTATCCCAAACATGCATATACCCAGTAGTTTAAAGTAATCCACTAGAGGGTGCATTACATTTGGGTCACAGAGTATCAGGCCCCAGCCTCAAAGATACTCAGTGACTTTCAGTCAATGGGACAACAAAAAAATTCAAACAAAATCCTGTTTCTCAGAACATGTATGTTTTTTCCTCAAAACCAGATACAGTTGAATGAGTCTAGTTTTATCTATCAGGAAATGAGAGAAAAAAACTTACTTATCAAGTCCTACAATTAGACTAAAACAACCTAGGAACATCAACATATGGGATATTATACAATGCCATTTTTTAAGATGACTAAAATTAAGCCAAAATGCAGAAACGGTGTGTGAAAGACTAAATGGCTTCCACTTACATAGTGCTTTTCAGCTGTACTCCTACTGCCCCAAAGCACTTTACACTTTCACCCACTGGTTGTAGGCAGAGACACCATCCAACAGCGCTGGTCAAACAACCAGGAGGGGTCAGTGTCTTTTCCAAGAACACTTCAGTGGGCACAGGAGGAGCTAGGGGTTTACCACTTACCACTGACCTTCAGCTTCATGGGCAAATGCTCTACCAACTGAGCTACCTTCCTAGGGATAGAATTTTGCAAATTTTGCCAACTTTGCAAATGATTCTCTTATCGATTCCAGTAGGGCGAGAATGACATCACTACACATGTTGCGTAGCATATGCAAGACACGCAACGCGCGTGGTGAGTCCAATGCAGCCAGCAGTCAATAGTGTAACGTGTGAGCTCTGAGGGCTTCAAACCTGTCCTATGGGACAGTAAAAGAGTCAAAATAGCTTTGGAGTATGGAAATTCGTCTCAGTTTAATCACAAACTTCCCTTCTTACAGTCTCCAGCAGGATGAAAACAACCCCGTTGGGGCAAACATAGCTAGCGCAACAGAGCCACACCTTTCAAAATAAGAGCACATAACATAACCGGAACTCCCCCACTTACAATAGTAGACATGACGCCCAAGCGGTACAAATGCTCGAAAGTCTGGTTACACTTCACTAAAAAGATGACAACAGGGCAACTTGCAATATTTGCAACGTGGATATTTCACCAAAGGGAGGAAATACTACCAACATGCAGAAACATTTGCGCACACAGCATGCAGTAACTATTAATGAATGTCGCGTTTTCCATCCACTCCGGACTAATGTCAGTGATTTATTGGAATTGACTTGATTGTTTTTGTCACCGGCTGACGTAGTTTTATTTTTAAAAAGGAGAATTTTAATTTCTATTAGAAAAATGTCACAGAATAATTTGTGTCTTTTTTTGTTAATTTCTACAAAATAATATTTACTTTATTATTAAAATTTTATATTGGTGATCCTAATCAACCTGTTGGTTGTTCTTTTTTTCCAAATGAGAATCGATAAAGGAATCGATAAAGAACCGAATTGTTAAGTAGAATCAAAAATGGAATTGGAAACATAAAAATCTTATCAATTCCCATCCCGATTTCTAGTCGACACACAATCATTACAGTCATGGATTGATGTGTTTTTTCATTATTCTTATATTGGAAGGGGTCTGCATGTGCACAATAGACCCAGACACATGAGAAATTGTTGTTTTTGTTCAAAAACTCATGTAGATCTAGCACAGCACTAGTCAGCTACTGTGCTGCAAATGGGAAACTGGTTTGTCATTGCAGCAATTTAAGATCCGACAAAGTAAATTTTGTCATTTATGAGCCTCATTGGACCACTGGAAGGTAGAAATATTCCATATTTTTAAGCATCCAATAAAAATATTTCTTATATGGTTTTAAACATTACTTGTTTTACATCACAGTTATTCAGCTTTTCCATTTTATGTTTTCCACAGCGCCATGATCATCATCATACCATTACTGTCGCCTTGTCTCTCTCTGAATACCCTCCAAATATAAATGGTCAATTTCTTCAGTGTACTTCAATAAGAAACTGTAATGTGGTAAAGATGTTTTATTCAAATAACTTTTTCTCATCTGTGATTTTTATGTTGCCGGAGTTTGAACAATTACTTAAGAAGCCTGTGAGTGCGAATCCGCCTGATGCTGATGAACATATGGATGCGAGCATGAGCCAGGGAATGGCTGCTTAGCAACAATGTCTGATTGTGTGGACTACAGATCTGATAACTCAGACGCTGCTGACTGGAATTTGATGAAACTCTGAAATGATGGGGCTCACCTTTGATATTTGCGGAGCTCGCGTTGTACTGATTGGGAATGTCGGAACAGTCAGGCAACATGACACCATCAATTAGCTGGAAGGCCATTGTGAATCTCATTAAGTGCTGACAAATTTGGGTTAATTATGCTTTTTCACATTTTGGAGAACGTTCAGCTACCTATATCTCAAAAGAAACAACTATTATCATTTTAAACAAGGAATTATAATATGCATAACTCAAATTAAAACCCATACTGCCTACAGCAAAAGAGGGAAGTTTCCTTCCCAAAACAAAATTGCCAAGTGTGTGAATGCAAAGATGAATATTTCTGCCTCATCGTCAATGCTAAAGAGTAGACATATGAATATGATTACATTTTGAATTCCATGACAATGATGAACTGCAAATGCGATTTAAGAATTTTAAGTTTTTGGGTGTTTTTTGTGCCAACTGCTTATTTAAAGAGTGAGTTTCAGGATTTTGTGAATTTTTGTGAATATGATATGAATATTAATAGACATTACTTAATGACAACATCCTGAAACTTTTCCTGATGCACAAGAAACCAACAGAAATTTCAAACTTGGGTGACCTTTGACAAAGATTTTACTTTAAAAAGATTACTTATCCAGTCAACAAGGAGTAAACTTAAACCAATCTTCAAATGACTTAACTTAAACAACTTAAACCTCTTCATCAAATGAATCCATGGTGTTTTACAGAGTGAGCATGTCCAAAAACAGTCCTCTAACAACTACAGGTCAAGATTTCAGATAAGACACTGCAGGGGATGTCCACCCATTAATTAGTACATGTTGGATGGCATAAGATCGTATCAGCCATGTGACAGTTAAGTGCAGGATAAGGAGGCTGGTGTGGCCAGTCATCCTAATTCTTTTCTCCTTTGATACAAGTGATTAGTTTGGTTCCTGTGGATCCTACTTCCTACTTTCAAGTGGGTAGTAGCAACAGATACAGAGGAAACTGTATGGCTTTAGATAATCATATATGCTTTGTTCCATTTACCTTGGAAGTCATAAGTCAGAGCTGGCAATGACGTCACAGCCAATTTATCAGTTACAAAGTTGGAAAAACGTTGCCAAGTGCCAAATAGGTAGAAAAAAAACAAGATGGCAAGGTCTACAAAAGCTCTTTTCGTACTTGCTTGATAAGCAACTACTCAGCTACTGTTAGCAGCTATTGTTAGCCATTGTTAGCATGCCCTGTATTGTAGTTTGCACGTACATGAAAAAATGTAAATATCACTATAGCAGGATTTCCATATATATGTGTAAGTCGAACAATACTATGTATATGGCTGATTTTGTGTCACAAACACTAGTCAGAAGTGTTAATAAATAGAATATTAAAGCTGCTTGTATTGTTTACACCAGGCGCAGCCATTTTTGATTGTCAGCTCAGGGGTGGTGATGATTCTCTGACTTTCTGACTCAGAATTCCGACTTCAGGGGACGTTCCAGTTGAAATTTCCCACTTGGAACTCGGAAATCCCGAATTTCCAGTACGAATGGAATGCACCAATAAACCAATCAGAGAAGTGAAATATGGCCACAGCCAGATTAGTATCAACAAAATATCATCATCCAAAATAGCAAGCTGTAGAATAGAATGACTTGTCGGTTTGCAATGAAAACCTGCTGATCTTATGTCTTATTAGCAAATTCTTCAGCCATGTTGGTTGTTCTGAGTAGTGCCCACCTCTGGCTTCATTGTGTATATTCTGTACCAGTGGAAATGGCTGTAAACGGAAGGTTTATCAGATTCATTTAATGAGAGAGAAAGGGCCATGGCTGGTCAGACTACATGCACAAGTTTAAAAAACACACACACACACACACACACACACACACACACACACATATTGTACATATTCTACTTCACGTCAAAATTCTTGAATTGATCTAAGTAGGCAATATTTTGTGTGTTATGATTAAAAACCTACTCACTGTATTATGGTGCCCTGATTTCATTTTTACAAATCAAGAACATATATGTAAGGAAAAGACTTTTTAGCCATCTAATTCCATGTTGGGTGCTACGTCAGTATTATTATTTTTAACAATCAGTCAGGAAAACAGCAATACCTCTACTGAAACGCCTTTTGAAGGGGAGAAAAGAAAAGCATGGGCTATATGAATGGTAATGACTTTTCCAGTCATTGCTGGGAATATTTTCCAAAAGATAAAAGGAAAAGAACTGCAGCGTGAATGAGGTTTCACATCAGAAAGGAAACACTTCTCAAGCTTCCACTTCATTTCTGTCGAATAGCAAACACCACTACGACAACATTCAATACTTTAAGCTAGTTCGGGCTGCAAACATACACATAGTATCTTAGTAAAGAGGACCTCTAGATGCTTGAGTCTGTCGTGTGTTGCTGACACAGCATGTTCACTGCACATATTGGAAAGGACATTATTCATTTTCAGCTTCAGGTGAGTGAGCATCTGCTCTTGCTGGGCCTTTGTTGGATATTAACCGGAATTAGTATTTTATTTTTTATTTTTTTTACCGTTGCATTGGAACAAACAGCAGAGCTTCAGAAGGTATGAGAGAAACATCGCACTCTTAGGTGACACTGATTAAAAACAGATGACAACCTTTTCATTTTGGAAGATGAGACACAGTCAAATTAATTCTGTTTGTATCATGTTTGACAGCGTCACCCCTCTCATTCTGAAATTCCTTTTCTAATTGTCATAGCCTAATTAGCGACTGCAAACATATTTAAAAAATAAAGTGGTCACAAATTTGAATGTTTTATTTATTTAATGAAGATCATTATTCATTAAAGGGGGATATCTGGGGAAAAAACGCCTTTCAGATAACAGCTCTGCTGCTTTATTTATAATGGTTTAAAGCTGACCTTATGGGGCCTAATTCATGAAACATGAGGAGAAAGGATTCATGTGTAAGCTCTGAACACATTTGAATTCATGTAAATGTTACAAATGCAATTTTCCATGGCCGACCATCTGTAGTGCTCAGACTTTATCACAGTACAACCATATATGGACTGTTATTTTCACAATATGCACTTTTAAGCCACACATTGTAAACTTAATCAATGAGCATTTCTCATGTGTTTCTTGAATTTCTTTTCCTTTTTGCCTCCAAAATCATGAACCATTTTTGCTTCACCTCTTGAATGCCTTGTTGGGCAGAAGACATGGCATTTTAGTATGGAGGTCATTCATGTGTAAATCTACTCACAGCTTTACAGAGAGTTCATTTGTGAGGCACCAGCTTTTTCATGCAAATTCCAGTTTGTAGAAAATCTCCATAGTCAAGAGCGTATCACAACTTGTTTGAGTTGTGGTGTTCACCCAACAGTTGCATTTGCTCTGCATTCAGCCCATTCTCGCTGAGCTCGACTCCAAGAAAAGTTAAAAAAAAAAATGAATCATACCTATAAGAATACAAATCATGCATCACAACACAAATATGTAGCAGTGGGCTAGTAGAACAACACAGCGGTGTGCCATTTGTTTTCCCCTCAAACTATAATTTTAAAACATTTGCTTTTACAAATGCATTCGAATTTGCTTCGTGTTCAATTTGCATGTTTCCTGCTGTGTAAGGGAGAGTATGGGGAGTGGGGAGTTATCAGTATCAGGTGAGCGCTACATACTAATGACAAATGTTTTGAGAAAAATGGGGAAATATCTAAAATATGCTGATCTCCGGTTCTGGGATTCAGCTGAGGGAAGGACCTCATGAATAATTCAGAGTTTCGCTGCTACCCTGACAATGAACCTCTATGTAAACCCAAAGTGGGATAATGCAGGGGGAAAAGAAA
>JBAMYA010045702.1:0-11524 GCA_037176975.1 Arrhamphus sclerolepis | reverse complement strand
AGAAAGTTCTCTGAGACCATTTGGAGCCAGTGACAAGGTCAGTTTGTCTAGACTGCTCTCTCATTGCCACATCTGCTTGGAGATCAAACAGATGCATCTGGAGAAGCCCAGCATCCGTCCACCTGAAAGACCCTGAGACCCTTCCAGCCCAGGTTTAAACTCCTTGCAGGACTAGTTCCAGCTCAGTTCTGTCACTGAACAAAAAAAGTGGGGAGTCGATTACTTTTGCAACAACACATCAGAAGGGTAAAACTAACCAGTCTCATGATGGTCTAAAACCAGCTCACGTTCCCTGTTGGTGGGTGAATAATCCAACGCTTGGTGAATTCACAAAAATAAAAATAATTCACAATTTCATTCACTAGAGCCATTATATCTCATCGTATTGTATTGCATGACGTTATATCGCATCATAAATGTCATCCAAGTGTAATTTCTCTCAGCTGTTTCACCTCCTCCAGGAGCATGGTCTGTAGACACAGATGTGAGGACATCTGTCCAGATCTAAATAGGGGTACTGACATTGACACATGACTAGAAAATGATCTGCTGGACTGAGAGCAGAGACAGTTTCAGGGTTGTCTCTCAGCTGTCTAAATCTGAAGATGTAAATGTTGTTTTTTCAGCTCACTGAGTTGAGGGACGTGATGGAGGCTGAGATGAGGACCCAGCTCCGCCGTCAGGCAGCTGCCCACACCGACCACGTTAGGGAGGTCCTTAAAGTCCAGGAGCAGGAGCTCAGATCTGATGCCGAGCAGGTCTGCTCAGACATATCTTTGTAGAGCAGGAGTCTCAGAACCAGACCTGGTTCTGAAGGTGTTCTGACCTGTGGCTTGTTTCCAGGTCCTGGGCAGTAAGTTGCTGGAACAGGAGACCCGCTACCGTCAGCTGGCTCAGGAACAGCTGGATAACTTCACCTTGGACATGAACAGCGCCTACGCCAGACTCAAGGGCATGGAGGAGGCCATAGACAGTAAGATACGTTCCAGTCCTGACCACACCCATGTCACTACAGACCCAGTACACCTGCTGGATACCTGACACACTGTTTGATCAGTTTAGATCATCACCCAGAACAGAAGTCAAACTGTAGGTTTGAAATTTAATTCAACACAGAAATAGTTTTAGTTTCAGTTCCTCTGAAGGTCTAAGGTCCCAATCAGAAACCAGTCTGAACTGGACTTTTGATAAGTTCCTGTTCTCATTTTTAAAACGTGGCCAATCATCATGAATCAAGGTAACTGGACTTCTTGAAGACATTTCGTCCAGCTGCTTTGATTCCAGCCTTCGAAGACCACCGTGACCTGATTGGTCCTGACGTCCTGTCGGAGCTGTGACATGTCTGGATCGGTCTGCTTTCACTGAACGTCTCTGTCCTGCAGGTCACCTGGTTGCGGAGGACGAGGCCCGTAAAGCCCACCAGCTCTGGCTGTCCGTGGAAGCTCTCAGCTACACGCTGAAGACCGCCGGCACCGACTCACCCACTGTTCCCCTGGGGAGCGCCGCTCAGGCTGTGCGCGACAGCTGCCACGACAACGAGTTTGCATCAGCGCTGGCGTCGGCCCTGCCGGAGGAGTCCCTGCAGCGCGGCGTGTACAGCGAAGCCTCGCTACGTGCTCGTTTCAACGAGCTGCGCTCACTGGTGCGCCGCGTTGCCCTCATTGACGAGTCCCACAACTCCCTGTACCAGTACTTCCTGTCCTACGTTCAGGCCGCGCTGCTGTTGGAGGAGCCACAGGAAGCCCCACCCTCTCAACTGAGCAGCGAGGACCTGGACCCCTTCAAGCTGCTGTCATACGCCAGTTACTGCCTGGAGCGCGGAGACCTGGAGCTGGCCGCCAAGCTGGTGAACCAGCTGAGAGGAGAGGCCCGCAGGGTGGTGGAGGACTGGCTCACTGAGGCACGGTTGACCCTGGAGACCCGACAGGTGGTCGGCTTGCTGGCGGCGTATGCCAATGCCGTGGGGCTGGGAACCACCCAGGCTCCGTAGGACCCGTTAATCCTGAAGGACGTCCAGCGCAGTCCAGCCCCCCCCCCAACCCATTATGATGCTCTGCCTCACAGCTTCACCCCAACGTTAAATTATGTCATGCTGCACTGTTGTGAATATTGTTCAATAAATATTCAATAAATAATGAACAAAGGCTGCCGTGTAATGTCTCTGAATCTAATGAAAAATGTTTTAGAAAGTAAAAGTTTTAGTTTTGGAGAAGTTTTGGACCTGTTCACTGCCTCCTCCACCGGTTCAAAACATACCGGACAGGTCGAATGTCCAATCAGCTGCTGTTCGGAACAACTGAGTTGCTGGAAGTGCACCAGTGTTTCTGCTACATCCACGCTGGCAAATTATTTTCACCAAGCCAACCAACCAACTGTTACTTCTCTGCAATAAAGTCAAAACATTTTTCTTGTAAAGGGCTCAACTTTCTTCTTCATATTCTGACTTTTTGACAAAAGAAAAAAAAAACTTTTTTTTTTCCACAAAAAATCACGAGTTGCTTTTGTTTCTTTTTTTAAACCAAGCTTACGTTTTTCTTGTAAAATTAGTTTTGGGTCTTTTTGTACAACTGCAGCACAAAGAATCACCTTTTGGTGAAAAATTGTTTCCCCAAGCTTTTATCTGGTAAAATGTTTTGTTTTTTTGTTTGTTTGTTTTTATTGTATTTCTTTTTTGTACAAATGTGACTTTCTTACCATGATTTTTTTCTTCATGCAAAATTTAAACTTCTTTCTTTTAAAGACTTAACTTTTTTTGGGGTACCAGGAATGTAAAATATCTACTGAGGTTCATGAACAGTTTTGGTCCGAAAGTAAAAATATCAGCTGGCAGTCATCTAAAAGAAACCAGAAGGATCAATATTAAAATCAAATTACTGATCAGTCTCTGTCCTCTCTGGAGGACCTGCACATCTAAAAGGTAGTTGTAGTCCAGGACTGACTTGTTTGCTCAGACTGAAATAGTTTTTCCTCTGACAAATCTTTGAGTGTAAAGTTAATGCTCGTAAAACTGGTTGTTCTGCTGCTTGTTCAGGATCTGTTTCCAGGTTTTACTTTACAGGTTGTGAACATCGTTGCCTCACTGGTTCCCAGTCCAATACCAGCTGCTTCTTCCTGTCAGGAGTTTTGTCTTCTCTCTGTTCCTGTCTGGCTTTTGAGTCCAGAGAGATCAATGTTTGGTTTAATGGGTGCTGTTAAAGTTTAAACTAGATTTAGAATTCATCAGCTTGAGTGGGGTAAGACGTTAGCTTAAGACTACACAGCCCACATAACTGAAAGGTTCTGTCAGAGGTGGATAAAACACGTCTGAGCATATACTTAGCACTGATTTGACTTCTGAGCTGCAAATAAAAACCTATTAGAACAGAATCACTCCTTAATTGTAATATGTCTTTTTGTATGGTCAACTGTAATAAGAGATCTCTGTGACTGGTTCTGGGTTGGCGTGGAAGGTTCTGATGGTGTAGCAGCCTGGAGCTGCCATCAAGTACACAGCTGTTCCAATAGCAGTGTACCATCTGGTATGGCCAACCAAAAGACCATACTAGTGGTTGGTAGAGGAACTGCAATATTTAGTGGTTGGTCGATGAACTACAGATTCAGCTCTGAAAACAGGACATTGCTTCTTGGTTTTCAGTCTGGTTTATGCTTCTGTGATTAAACCGAGGATGGTGTATCTTCACCATAAGCTAGGCTCTGGCGTGAACTTATCTCCAAATGTAACAATACATCAGGTCAACATTGACCACAACTAATGTGATTGTTCTGCTTGATAGAGTTGACAAGAATTTGGGTTAGATAATATTGGATAGGACTTTGTTAATCTTCTGGTAGGAGGTTCATGAGCCTCTGAATCTAGACCCAGAAACATTTCCAAGGGCTGTAAGGACACTTAATATGTATTTGTGACTGCATACATTACGCAAGCACCTGATATGTTTATGTGCAATTGCTGGTTTTAGAGTAGCATTTTTTATTTATTTTTTTTACTATTTGTTTATTTATTGTGTGCATATGTCTTATTTAATGTGTGTACTTTTTCTTAATCCATTAGTGCAGCTTTTACATTGTGTGCATAGATGTCTCTTTAGTGTGTGTCTGGGTTTTATGTCTAGTCTGTTCTTAATTGCACCTTTTCAGATGTAGCTTTTATAATTTCGTTGTCCGGGGTTCGAATTAGGGTTTGTTGCACCATGACAATAAACACTCTATTCTATTATAAAATAACCCACGCGGCCACCTAGCGGTTGCTGATGAAATTAAGACTCTATAGAAACAAACAAGTACAAACGCTAAAACGGTGGGGGACTGATGCCGAGATGCAAATCTACTACACAAACGCATTAATTAAGCTACATGTGCTTTAATAATATACTGTTTCAGTTTCATATTTTTTTGGTACCATTCTACTTCCCTGCTGTGTTTAAATGCCGATCCGTCTCAGCACTGATATAGATTTTTATCTTAGCTGTATTTTGTGTTGCTAATTTAGCCCAGCTCTGTTTCAGTCTCGGTATCGCTCTGTGGTTTTGTGCTTCTCTACTCTGTTTTAGAGTTATTAGAGTTGTTTCGCAACAGCGCCGTTTTAGCCTGTTTCCGTGTGGCTCCTGTCAGTCGTTAGAGAGTTGGTTAGATTCCCAAACGCCCCTGAACGCCTCAGTACGTAAGTGCGCCGCGCTGACGGAAGCCAGGAGAGAGGAAGGCTGGAAGAAGACAAGATGGCGGAGTGAGTGGGTTGCGCTTTGTGAGGACGGTCGCGACCCTCAAACTTCGACAAAAACGCTCTGAACGGACGGTGAAAACCATCCGCACCGCCGGAGGTGTGATTTTCTTTTTTTTTTTTTTTTTTAGCTCCTCGGCCGAGAGGAGGTTGGGATATTTTAAGGCGGCGGCAGCGTTAGCTCGACGCTGACGGCGGTTGTTGTCGGAAGGCCTCGGCGTCGCTCGGATTTCGGTTGTGAGCGCTGCGTTCTCTCCTCACACACCGACTCTCTTTACCCTTCATTCGCTTTAGCAACGGCTTATGACTGAAGCGAGCAGATCCGGGAGAGATCCACCGAGTGATCGTTTGTGTTTTCTTTGTCGACGACGTCGTTGGACGTGAGAGCTACTCCATAACAATCCCCCCCTACTGCTCTAGAACAAGGCCGATAATCGCTTCCTCCAGCCGTCGAAGACAGCGCTCCGGTGGACACGATGGCGAGCAGCAGCGGCTCCAAAGCCGAGTTCATCGTCGGTGGAAAATACAAGCTGGTCAGGAAGATCGGATCGGGATCTTTTGGGGACATATACCTGGCAATCAACATCACAAACGGAGAGGTAATCTAGCCCCCCCTCCCTCCGCCCTCTGTTCTCCATGTAGGAGCAGGCCGCAGCTGAGGATCAATCACTATCGATCCCTAGCGTGCGTGTGTGCGTGCTCGTGCTGACATGTCAGTGCTGTCATTGCAGGAGGTGGCCGTGAAGCTGGAGTCACAGAAAGCCAGACACCCGCAGTTGTTATACGAGAGCAAGCTGTACAAGATCCTGCAGGGAGGGGTCGGGATCCCACACATCAGGTGAGCACGATCCCGGAGCCCGAACCTGGACTGAGCGGTAATCACGTGACCCACCCACCCAGTCAAAAGCAGGCCTCGGTTTGAGGAGCGGACAGGAGCAGCAGCAGTTGCTGCAGGACGGAGCAGCTCCTGGAAATGGCCGCTCCTCCTTTGTTGTGTTCCTCCGCTACTCTGTCAGAAAATGGCGGCGGGCGGAGCTCTTAGTCGGGAACTCGTCCACTTCTTCTTCGGGCCTCTTGTCTGCTTCCTCTCCGGCCTCTGTCCGTTTCCTTTCCGGGCCTTTCCTCTTCTTCTCTGGGCCTCTGTCCATTTCTTCCCCGTGGGGGGGGTGTCAAGTCAAAGTCTTTTTTGTTGTTGTTGTTGTTTTTAAGGAAAGTTTATACCTGCCACACAATTTAAAAACCACCTCAGTTGACTAAAGTGCTAAAACAAAAAAAAATCTCTGTCATCAATAGATATAAGCAAACAAATAATAATATGGAAGAGTGAAAAACAAAAAATAGCATTGAAGAGGTTAGTAAAGTGACATTGCTATCACACAATCACCCTTCCTGGCATTGTCACATTAATAATGTATGTCAACATACTGTTTAACAACTAGGTAATAAGTCATGTCATAATGGAAATGTTCTCATCAGTATTGCTGTACACGTTACCTCGAATATAAATATTTTCTTTGTTTTTGCCATCAGTTCATTAACAGTTTTTTGCCGCAAATGTTAGTGACTGAAAGTGTGATAAGTGTATAGCTTAATAAGTGGAGAGAAATACGCACAGGTCAGTTATTTACCAGTATAAGTGATTGCACAGGTTTTGAAATATTTAAATTTTGAAATGGCTTCATTACAAATAGATATGTTATACTTTCCTATAATAGTCACGATAACAACAGAGCTGTCTGAGTCCTCTGGAGAAGGACCTCTGTTGTCTGTCCAATGTCGGTTGAACGGTTGACCAAGGTTACTTCTTCAGGTTAGTCTTGTCTTTGGAGACTCAGAAGTCCTCTGATTATTCAAAGCAACTTTGACTTGTTTATGCCTACAATGCTGTCGTACACATGAGGCTATAAACATTGTCCTCGGATACAGGATGGAGGGTTGTCCTTCACACAGCCATTGCCACACAGCAGAAAGAATAGAGTTATGAGTGTTTGCCTTTCTAGAAAGTAGCTTTTACAAACGCACAAGACCTGGAAATGTTGAAATACTCATTAAAGAAAAGCCAGGATGTTAATTGTCAGTAGGGACTGGTATTTTACTTTGTAGAGTGGCCTTCAGACTACTGCTATTGATTTATTAGAAATGTTTATTTCTTTATTGCTGTAGCACAAAGCAAACAAAACATCATCAGCACGTGGCATTATGGGATTTTAATATTTTGATACAGAGGTGTCAAACGCTTAATTTTCATCCTGGACCACATTATCATTGTGGTTACTGTTAAAAGAACCTCTCGGTCTGACTTAACAACGACTGAATATTTTTAGAGAAATATATGACATATGGTATAAACTGAATAAATGCGCGCCTAAAAGGAACAACTCTGTTAATCAACTGCAGATCTGATGATGGTAAACCTTTAGGGACCAAAATGAGGTGAATTAAACCAGTTTTCAGTTGGAACAGAATGTGTGTTAGCAGCAAAATGCCTGCTAATGTCACACAAGGATTAATGGAGCTATGTCAGGATAAACATCTGTTTTAATCCTCTGACAGACTCAGAAATATCTGTCCACTCCAGTGAGTCCCTCATTTTAACTTTTTGTGTGTACAGAAAGTGGATGAACAGGATGGTTTGTTCAGGAGTCTGCCGGCAACGTTGTCATGAAGTGTACAAATCCACTGCAAATAAATAAATTCTGGCTATTTAAGGCAAAATAGATGAGCGTCAAATTCACACATGAAACAAGCTCTTTCTCTTGTGGATGAGGAAATTGTGCCATGTGATGTCAGATTAGATCAGATTAGTGCACTCAGATGTCTGTTATTAAAAGCAAATGGCTAAAATCGGGCAGATTATTGGTCTAACCTCTATTTTTAGATTATATAAACATGTCCAAGTTCAATCAGTACCTATGACGAGAATATTTGACCAACGTATGTAGCTACACCCCTGAAGTTAGTCCTCTAAAAGCTGATTTGGGTTTTAATGTTCGTTTAGGAAATCCTTACACACCAAACCACTGAAGTTTGAATCTTCTGTGGGTAAAAGTACTGATTCAGCTCTGACCAGTTAGACACTGGGAGGTCCACACGACCATCTCAGAGGTCCAGGGTCTTCTACCAGCAGCATGTCCCAGCATACAATGACTGTATAAATCACTGTGGTGAAAGGTGGAGGCTGGAATAATCTAATTTCTATGAGTTGGATCTTGTTAAACAATCAGAAACGGTCTGTTGAAGTCATGATGGACTTTGAGGTCTAATCTGGATTATTGTTCCTACCTCTCCTGGGACGTCCACTCCTGAGAAGTGTTTTCCTCTTGTTAATGATTTTTGTCAGTGTTAAAAGTTGAACTCTACATAATTTAGAAACAGGTTTTGATTCCCTTCAGATTGATGTGCAGCAACAACTGTTCCTCTAGGACCAAAATCCTCAATCACCTGATAACCAGCACAACCTGGCTGACATGTTTCCTCTCAAATCCCGTCGAAGCAGAAAGGACTTGTTAGCTTTTCACATTTGCGTTTAGCATTTAGCATTTTTTTTTGTGCGTTTTCTTTTTTCACTAAATGAGTGTGATGCGGTGGTGTTCATCTTAAGTGTGAAGTTTCAAGTTTTTAGACCAGTTAAGGGCCAGATTTTATTCCGTTCATTTCATCTCATTTAGACTTCATGTAGAGCAAAGGCTGATTTTTGTTTATACTGGTGTGTTGTTGTTTGCATCCCTCTGTAATTCCACTTCCAAACACTAGGTGGTGGTGGAGTGGATTCTTCTCTACTCTTTATTACATCATCCTGCCCATGTCACTTATTTCACTTATTCAAATTGTTTTAAACATTCAACAACTAACGTAAATTGTTAACCTGGAGCATTTCCTTTCACTCAGACCTGGGTGATACTTGTTTATTTTTATTGATCCATTATACTGCAATGGACTGGCGACCTGTCCAGGGTGTAGCCCTGCCTTTCGCCCGAAGAGAGCTGGGATAGGCTCCAGCAGACCCCCGTGACCCTGCACAGGAATAAACGTGTATAGATAATGGGTGGTTGGATGATCCATTATAATTTATAGTTTACGGTAACAATACGAAAATGAAAATGGATTTAAGTCTGATTCTGTTTGATTATAGCGTGGTACTGCCACTGCTTCAGGAGCTTCTGGACCTGCACCATGTCACCCATCAGCAACCATGACACTAGCTCTAGCCCGCCCATGGTATCAAACTCTAGTTCATCCAGGGCCACGTCATCATCATGGTTACTGTTAAAGGGCAGGTTAATCTTTATTTTCTAAAACCAGCTTTGTTGTTAGATTTAGGGCTAGTTCCTGGAATAGGATGTTTAAAATAAAAAAAGTTATATTTGTCACAAAATCTCAGTTTTAGTCATATCATAAAATTGGAACTATTTTCCTAAAAATATCACATTTTTCTCATAATTGCAAAATAAAAGAATTCAGTTTAAAAAAAAGTATATATATATATAAGCTGCTTTTTTTTGGGACGATCTCAAATTGCTCAAACTTGTGACTTTTTAAACTTACATATTTTTGGACTTTTTGTCAAATCTTTATTATAAAAAGGGTTAATTTAAAAAACGAAGAGTTTTGACCAAAATTATGAACTTTTGTTGTAAAATATTTTTCAATCATTTGCTAAATTGTGACTTTTTGAGATAAAGCAACTGCTTGCAGGCCACATAAGATGAAGTGGCGGGCTGGATTTGAGTTTGATTCATGCTCTGGAGCTACATCATAGAGAGCTGATTAAGAGACTGGAAAGGCAGGAAAACCAGAGCATGACTAAGAGAATAATCCTGGCTAGTGTTATAAAAACACCAGCAGCATCCCAGATAAGACATGGTAGACAGAAGTTACAGATGTGGCTATTCACATCACTAAAATATATATTTACGGTTGTGATGAGCTAAAACAACACTGGATACGATACTGCTGATGTTACGCTTTAATGCTGAGGTATATTGAAGTCAGGATAATACTTTGATTCCAGTCATCTATACTTTTTATTTTCTAGTTAATTTTTAGTTAAAATAGAACTCCATCACTTCGGAGACATGCAGTTGGGTTGACGGAGACGTGAACCAATCATGCTTCTCTGTTGCTGTTGAGTGTTGCAAAACAATTCCCCTCCATGACAATAGGGGGTGTAGCATGTTGGGCTCCCCCCACCCCCCACCCAGAGACAAGCCTGCCATCCCGTCTGTTGTCAGCGTCATTATCAAATACATAAACAATGAACAGCCGCAGACCTGATGCTCTTTCTGAAACAAACCCAGAAATCGGTTTATGTAGAAACTCAGTGTGTTGGACCTCCTTTTTGAAACGGACCCCAGGGAAGAATGGTGACCAAGAGAGAGCGACTGGTGATGGAGCTGGAAATGATCAACATTGAACAGAAAATGCTCCATAGATACTTCGTTTCAGAATGCGGGTTATGGAGAAAAAGTAACCAGTGAGCTGAAAGAAAAGACACCTGGTTCCCGCTCCACCTAGTCAGCTGTTCTGATAGCCACTATATTGAGTCGTTATAGTGGCGGGTAAATTAAAAAAAAACATAAGCTGGAACCAGCTTGTTTCCCTGTTATACATCACTGCTGTTCACAGCCCACACAAACGCAGTCATACCAGATTCACCCACTCTCCCCAAGCTTTATTTCTGAAATTTGTGTCTCCGTGTGACCACAAACACAGCTATTACTATTTTTACTCCACATTCCTGTAATGCAGAAGTGATCAACATTCAGAAAATGCTCCATGGTCAAACTCTGCTGGGGTCTGTTTAAGTGGGTTATGGAGAAACTATGTAACACAAAAGAGTTTCCTGCGTTCCGATTCAACATACATACAGTTTGCAAAAAGAAAATGTCGGTTTTCTTAATAATGCTGGACATACTGAACATATTCATTAGTAAATTAAGGAAGCAGAACTGAAAGAAAAGTGGTACAACTTTATCAGCACCCCACTCTTTGTTTCCTCTATACACACACACACACACGCGGCCTATATTTTTTTTTCTATGTTGTTTATATATGTATGTATATATTTGTATGTGTGTGTACACATGTATATGGTGGTGGTGTGTGTGCAAGTTGTAGTTTTAAGATGAGGAAACCGGAGGAGTGAGTTAATGACCCAAGGGAGCTGACCAATCACAGACGTGCTCTGTCAGTAGGGTCTCCGTCATTTTTACGGATAGTTAGAAAGTTGGGGAGGTATCCGTCACCCACCATTAGAGAGCCGCTGTACAACGTTGGAGAGGGCTCTGTATGTCTCCAAAGTGACGGAGACAGAGGAGCATAAACCAACCTTAAGCTCAGCTTGGCTTAGTTTGATTTAAAGGTCCCATATTCTCTTATTTCTGAGTTTAAAAGTTCCTTATTGTCGAAAATGTCGGATATCCAGGTGTCAGGTTATCTAGCAGTCATAATACGAGGTGGATAATCCCACTGTAACTGATGCAACATTCAGAGATAACTGACAATGTTCATGTCTCAGTTTCTCCTGAACTATTGGAGTTTATTTTAAATATTTTTTATTTTTTTTTTATTTTTTTTACTAAATGGTATTTGGCATGCTCGAGTCGAGTAAGATGACATATGTTTCTTGCTTCAGCAAATGCAGAACTAGGCTACAAAATAACAGACGTAACTAATGCAACGCAAATTTACTCATTTTTTTTCTTACCACATTGGCATATTTATCTTTTTGGCTTAATATAAGACAATTTGACTAGATTTAGAAATAATATATCCCTATATTCCTAAATCTAGTCAAATTGTCTCATG
>JBAMYA010045701.1:0-11526 GCA_037176975.1 Arrhamphus sclerolepis | reverse complement strand
GGTACCCGCTGCGTCCACATGTGACGCGCAACGCCAAAGCGTCAATATATGACGAGTTGGGAGTGAGACTGCGTTGATTTTTCACACTTTTCACTCTTGTCTCAATGCAATGTGCACTTTGAAAACTTCATCAGTTTATGTAAAGTGCACTACATCTGCATTGCCAAAACTCTTCACATTTTTAATACCCATTATCTGCATAACTTACAGATACTAAAATTTCAGAAACATGTTCAATATCTGTTTCAAATGTGTGAACATTTTATAAATGTAGTGTGCAAATGAGACAACACACTGAAATAGTGATTGATGGCAATTTGGGGTGTGTGTGTGGGTCACATTATGTCCCCATCAATGCCAACATCATTATTTTGCCCTTGTAGGCTCCACATCTATGTTACATCTGTGCCATTGATTCAACAAAGAGGCATAAACTACACAAAGGCACAATATTGCCACCCTAGTGTGTGTGTACACACACACACACACACCAAGAACCAAGAAGACACAGATTAACACAGTTTGTCATAGTTCAAAAACAAGACGTGACACACCAGAAGCTATAACAAGGTTGCAGCAACGCCTCTGCTGCTGACAGAAAAATAATTACAATTATGAAGTTCTCATTACTGTCTGTAAACTTCAGTAAGCATCTGTTCAGGTACTGTTGAGTAGTTTCTGCCTCGTAGAGTGAATCTGTCACGACAGCAGATGGAGAGGAAACGCTCGGAAATGGGTTCAGAAGTTGAACAACAAGAGGGGCTTGATGCGTAAACGACATGTACACACAAAAGAAAGGGAAGGGAAAAAGGAAAATGCAAACTGGTGTGTTTAAAAGGCCATTTTTTTCAGACTAAGTGCACTTTGTGAGCAATTCAAACCTGATCTGTTGAGGTGGCGATTAAAGGGAGAAGACATCAGAATTTTACTATCATTTTATCCTTTTATTTTCTTGCTGTTTTACTGTCCGTGCAAAACACAACTGCAGCCAAGTACAGTAGACACGGGTAAGCACTGATGCCGGGATCAGAAGAGCTCTCTCGGGAAGTATTCAGAAAACCAAGTTTATGTATTTTCTTACAATTACGACTGAGATTGTTAGAAGAGAACCATACTTAATCACTTCTTAATAAATCTGGCAAAAAGAAAAAGAATGTGTGAGCACATTTCAGCCCACACACATTTTTAGCTGTGAACCAGTGCAAAGTTTCGTGGTCATTCTGCAGATTCAACAGAAATATTGCAGAGCCAAACTGGAAGCCATTTCAGGAAATGACTGGTGACCGTTTTTACAGCGTCATGCTCACTATTGTATATCATCTTTGAGGTGAGCTGTATGACAGAGCTGAGGGAGTCTGTTGGACAGGAGGAGGAACTTATAGTCTGCGATGTAGATGGTTTGTTCAATGTGCCTTACTCAATGTCTCCACATTCTGTCCAGTGATTTTTTTTTCCTCCCCTGATAGATTTTATCTCAGTAAATGGTATATGCTGCCTCAGACTAGTTAAAGCATCTTACTGCCCCGAGCTTCCTGAAAAACTAGTCGGTCAATGCTCTTCTTGAACACAGCATCAGCACTGCTCTTCCACACCAGTCTGTCGTTCAGGGATACACCTCTGTAATTCTACTTCTCAAAAAACCTCCTCGTTTATGACGTGATGAATTTAGTCAGAGGTCTTGACCTTTTAAATCATCTTTAATTTGCTGATTATTACGGAAGCCCTAAACGGTCATTCATGCATACATTTTATTTCTCCCGTTTTCCAGTGACAACAAGTTATTTTTCCTCCATTTTCCCGTGATAACAAGTTATTTTTCCTCCGTTTTTCCGTGATAATGAGTTATTTTTTCTTATGTTTTCACGTCATAACAAGATAATTAATTTGAGATCTCAAGGGCATTGCAATGCCCTGATTAAGATCGATAGACCAAAAGCTTGGTGAAAAATACACTTGTTTGCATGGATCGAAGTGTGCAGAGACTTTTTTTCTTAGTTTTCTTGAGATCTCAAATTAATTATCTCGTTATCACGGGAAAACGGCGAAGTTATGTTGTTATCACGGGAAAACGGAGGAAAAATAAGTTGTTATCACGGGAAAACGGGAGAAATAAAATGTATGCATGTATGACCGTTTAGGGCTTCCGTAGATTATGCCTCAAGACAACAGCAGAAAATTGTCCATCAGTTTCCTGTATGCCAACTCCAATCCATCTTCAACACTGCAGATTCATTAGAGATGTGGAGGTAACGCAGCTCAGTTCTGCTAAGATGCTGAGAGTGCACCTGAGGCACACGGTACCCTGTGATGTTCCTGCATTACTGAAGACCAAATTAAACATGGAGCTCTCCAGCTGCACAAACTGAAGCCGATCTGACAGATGGTCAGCGGCACACGAGACAGTAGGCATGTGGATGCACATCTTGAGAAACATCTCACTCAGCACAAGTTGTTGCATGAAACTGACAGCACTGGAAAAAGGAAAAAAAAAAAATCTATGTGAGAGTGAACATGAGCCAGCAGGTGACAGCATCTCCTGCATCCACATGAATTAACAAACTGATGAAGGTCAAGAGCAGGTGTCAGCTGTAGTCCAGAGTACGCTGGACCAGTCTCTGTAACATAAGAGCAGTATTGGAGGTTCAGGTTCATCTCTCAGCTCTGCTCCACTCCTGCTGAAAGTCCTTGCAGTCGAAGCCTTTGATCCACCTCATCAAATATTTTCATTACGATGAAACTTTAATTTCCACATGCCACTTTAGAGGAATCATTAGAACAGAAAGTTTGTTGACTCAAACTAAGCCAGCTCAAGCAGCTACCTGAGCGTGAAATAAGCAGGCTGCAGTCAAAAGCATGCTCAGTACTGAGGACAGTCAAGAATGTGTCAGAACATCTGATAAATGCTGAGACTGGAAGTGATATTAAATTAACCAGCTAAACCGAGTGATACGTTAAGGTCCCCGTTGAGGTATGAAGCAACAACTTTTAAATCCAGGTGAATTCATTGGAAATGATTTCACTTGTTCATCATCAGCTTTTAATCAGCCTCGCTGGCATTATCTTGACACAAAAGAATAAAATATTAAATCAAATAAAATATTGTTCCATTATGGACACTATGACCTTTTCATTAAATCTGATGTCTAATTTAAGGGTCCTGTGTGAGACTATTTTTTGCACAAAGGAAATTAAATTTAACTTGATCATGTACACTGTGTGGAAAAAATACACCTCCATTCAGTTCTGGGATTTCTCATTTCAGAAAATATCAGTGAAGAAAAGTCTCCTAGTTCTTGCTAAATGTTAAAATTGGATAAATGGACTCTGAGTAGATGACATATTACACTATGACATGATCTAATTTATAAAAATGAAACCAAAAATGCAGATCTGTGTAAAAGTTAGAGCACCTTTACTGGTTTTATAGGATTTAAGAGCGTGAGTAGCAGCCAGGTGCTGCAGATTTCATGGTTCTCAGTCGTCCTGCATCTCCTTCCTCCTTTGTATACATGAAGGAATTAATCCCACCAACCACATTATCTGGGTGTTAGTCTGAGCATGAGAGGTCTGGTGTGGTTCAGCCTCAGTCAGACACACTGAGTTTAAGAAAAGTGTTTTTCAAATGATGTTATGGGTATTTTCAGCGTAAAAAAAACTGCTGCCTGTGGACTAATACCATGAACCACGTTCTTTAGTTAAATAAGCCCCTAGAGTACGTGCAGAAAGGCAAATGTGCATCTGGCATTATTCTGATCTTCCTGAAAGAGAGAACCGTTAACTTCACTTCTACTGTTGTAATGTTGCACAGTTCAACTTTTTTCTTTTACTTTTTATTCTATTCTATTCATATAGCAATATCCTGTCTTACAGCATTACAGACTCATTTATATATAAAAAGAAGGAAGCATAGCTAAGCAGCAATTTGCAAAGACGCTAATTTTACAGTTCTTTCTTTTTGACACCTTGTTAAGGTTTTTTAGTATTGTTGAGTGGTACGTAGACGTTCTGAAAAACCTTTACAGGTTAATTTTAGACCGAGGTTGAAGTAGGCAGATGAAAGTCAGTTATCTACTGTGTTTGTGCCCAGTTGCCATTTTTCCAGTTTATTTCAGTCTCTCTTCACTTTCTCACTGTGATTTGCGATGCTGATGCAGCACCATAAACAAGCCATGCAGAAAAGTAATGCCTTAAACGTTGATGAAGTGAAATAGCATTTTGAAGAAAAGAGGAACAAAAGTGACTGTAAGTCGTCTGCTGTTGTTAGAATAAAGGTTTTAGTGGATTTGGGATTTTTGGGTCTTTTGAGTCTTGTTTGTCTTCCTATGTCTCTATCCCTTTAGGTTGATTAATTTTACTTCCTGTTTTACTTTGAAGACATGTCTTTGTCTTGTTGTATTCTGGGTGACTTTTCCATGGCATCGTCCCTGATGTCTCGTGTCTCGTCGGTCCCAGAGCGTATATCCTGTATTTCCCTTGATCCTCGTTGGTCTGTGCTGGTTCTTCCTGGTCACCCTCTTGTTCAGGTCTGTCAAGACTGTTTAAGTGTGTTTCCTCGTCTTGGGAAACAAAGACTTCTGTTGCTCTCCTGCCTTTGTGTCCTCACTGCTGCATAACAACAGTTGTGTTCATCTGAGGTTGCTTTTACCTCACAGTAAAACCTCATACACACCAAATACATATATATTTTTATTATTATATCTTGATATGTAAGTTTCAAAAGGGTGTACATTTGTTTTTTTACAAGACTACAGATTAATTTGGCATGATAAAGATTCCCAAATTGCCTTTAAAAATTGAAACACCAAAGAATTTCTCTCCTTTACTATTTCTATCTGGTTGTCTCTCATGCTCTGTTTATGTTACAAAGAAGGAGCTTCATTAGAAAGAAAGACAATCTGAAAAACTGTCCTCATGCTGATGGTCTCCATCAACATAGCTGGATGAGCACACACATGTAGGAACACACACACGCTGCCCAGAGCAGCCTTTGTGGGTTTGTTGTACATCAGGAATCTTTCAAGCAGTGACGGATGATATTGGAATTGGGAATTCACTACCGAGTCCCCCAGAGAGATTAACAACATGATATACACTCACAAGAGCCTACGCAACACACACAAACACACCTACACACACATATACAACAGCAAGTCTTAGATTTGATCCAAGTAAAAGCTTGTAGTTTACAGCTTCTTCATCTTTTTTGCACAGCCTCTCTCACTCTTCCAGTTTTATATATAATGGATGAGAGACCTCTGTTTTCCCCTTTTCCCTTATTTCCTTCTGCTTACAGTATTATGCTGCTTTTCAGTCTTTTATGCCATAATAGCATTAGGACTTCTGGGAGATCGCAAGATCTCATCCATGCAACATGTGAAAATGAGCACTGGATGCATAATGGAGGAATTATTTATTTGATGTTGGTTTTTTTTTTGTCTTGCTTTCTTGCCTTCTATGTCAAAAAAAAAGATACAAGAACAAATATATTACAATGTTATGCAGATTTTGTAGGCACCTAAATGTGAATGGGCTGCTTTTCCAGCCTTACAATCATGTGAAACAATTAATACTACAAACCAAATTTACATTGGACTTCTGACACATTTTTCCATCTCTCTCTTTCTCTCTCTCTCTCTCTCTCTCTCTCACACACACACACACACATACTCACAGAGACAGACAACAGATGGAATTGTTTTTGATAAGCAGTGTCTTTCTGAAGGAACTAGTCCTGTAGGTGCTGGGATGAAACCAGTAGTGGAGCATATTGTGTCAGGTCTCTCTTGATCCTGTCACATTTCATCATTTTGCTCTGACTTTAAAAGAAAGCTTTTGTTGCATCACATACACAACTGAACTCATGTTCAACTTTCCATTGGCATTCCTGCCGAACGTCATTGTCACCACTACAAATGGAAAACTAAAGGAGTTCTGGTTATGTCATTTATTGCGAGAAATTGTTGTTCAGGCAACACAAACTCAACATAATAACAGCTGACCTGAAATCTATCATTATTACATCTGCTGTAAAGATGGTCATTCACTTGTTCCATGTGGTGAACTGAAGACTGGTGATTGACACATTCCTGTCGCGATTTCTAAGCCCCTAAGAAATTAATCTTCCTTAATATCAAAGGTTCCTTTTTTGTATCAGTTACTAATGTAACCCCAAGATGAAACTGTTTTTCTGCGTTTTATGTCAAGTCTGGGTGCCATGACAACAGTACATGGTACTGAGTTGAAAAGTGTTTTCTAGCTTCCTGTTAAAGCAAAAAGTGCTTTCTAGTTTATCAAAGATTTAAATACATTTAGCCAATTTGAAACACCTGCTGTGCAGGCTGTGTAAGCTGCATGTGCAGTAGTTCAACAACAGGTCATCACTGTGCTGTATGCTAACATGTTTAACAAGCACTCCCTTCAGCCCGTTTGCCTCCTCGCACATCCACCTTTCACAGTCTCGTATCCGTGCTGCATATTTTTTCATCCCTTGCGTTCTTTTGTCCATTCAGCCTTTCTTGTGTAGTAGCAGCGACACCAATCCCATGATGCCTCAACCCCCCAGTCTGTCTTCGTTCCGTCTGCAAAGAAAAAAAAAAAGAAAAAGACAACTGCTTTTGTAAAAACTCTCCCCATTGGCCCTCTACCTTCAACCTTAATAACCTTCTTACATCTCATCTTACAAATCCCCCCCCCCCCACCTCCCCTGTTAACTTCCTTATCGTTTCACTCCACATGCCCCCTTTAGGCCTCCCTCTGGCCACTTCAAACCTTTTTCTCATTTTCTCTTTTGGCGTAGTAGACAGTAAGAGTGGTGATATTAGTCTGTAGCATTTCTTAGACTGAAAATCCATTATGGTTGGTCATGTTTGCTTACTTATGCTAGTCTTTGTATTCCTAATGTCTTTTTCAAACTTAAATGTAGAAGTTACATGTTTAACATACTATTTTTCCTCAGTAGTTGTAGTAGTAGATCAAAATAATTCAATACCATATCAACTTTATTCTAAAAGTGTTATACAGTGAATAAATAAAAGATAATAAAATAAAACATAATTAAAAAAACATGACTCTCTTGAAACATAAAAATAAAATACCAATAAGCTAAAAAACATTAATAAAATTAACATATTTTATTCATCACATCTTACATGATGATGGAAGCAAGAAGAGATGGGTTTTCAGACCACAGGTCTTATCTGAGCTCACCTCGGTACACTCGGGACCGTGCGATCAGGAAAGCTAACCTTTATTTTCGTCTTTTTCCCCTGTCTCTTCTACTTAATTTATAAATTTTAAATTATACTTTTATTCTGCACTCTTCATTTTTAACTTAATTAATTATTGATTATTTATATGTTTTATGGAATGATTTTATTTGCCTCTTGTGATTTTAAGTAGATGTAAAGAACTTTGAATTACCTTGTGTATGAATTGTGCTCTACAAATAAACTTGTCTTTACACACAAGAAACAAACATCTGCAGAAGTTGCAAAAGTAGCCTTTTCAGATGGTTGTGGCATTTGGTTCAGTGTGCTTTGACCATAGTCTGTACATAAGAACTGACATCGCTAACCCCCCACTTATAGTAGTCAAACCATTCTGCACAAAATAACCCATCCATGTTAAACTACCAGTGTTCCCTTTCAGAAGCTCGCACAAACAAAATGAAGTCAGCTCAGTGCTGCTCCGTGAGTACAAACAGGATGTCAGCGTGGCAGAATCATCTGAGTGACAGGACCATTGGCGATGATCATATGTTTTGTGACCCACCCTCATGCTTACACACAGAGCTCATCTGCCCTCTGTTGTGTTTCCATTGTTACCTCCTGCTCAGAACAGAGGTGCGACAAACATGTCCAGCCATTCCACATTGTGTATACACACATAGACACTGCAAAAATGTCACATCTTGAAAGTTCTGGGTGTAAGGGGATCATGATTACTTTACCGTTTTCAGGGACTGAGGTTTTCTTTTCAAGCTGTGTGCGCCCACATAAAAAATGATGCATTACCATTCATTTAGCCCAAATGTATATTACCTAATTCAGTCAATAGGAATAGCAGTTATTATGTAAATGTAAATGTGTATGTATGTGTGTGTGTGTGTGTGTATATATATATATATATATGTATATGTACCAGCAGAGGTTAAAGTTGTAAAAAAGAAAAAAAATCTTACTAAAACCATATCCTATAAAATATTTGTTGTATATTTGTGTCCCTCCTCTCTCTTTTCTTCATCTTCTGTCATGTTTCCTCTTTCCTCCACTTACCCAGCTGGCCTTCAGCAGGAGGGTCCCCCTTTTTTTCATCGCCACGGCTTCGTAGCAATAATCTTTGCTCAGGGGGTAATGTTCTGAGTCTCTGAAAAGGACCCAGAGACAATTTGAATTGATTATTAATAATCTTAGGAACTGAAATGAATTGAATTAAATTATCTAGAGTATGTTATAAAAAAATAATACTTGGATTGTATTTCTGTTAAAAACTGTATAAAAGGGTGTATAACTGACCAGTCTACCTTGAATACTATAATCTCCTCTACAGCAACCAAGAAGTGGGGACAAAAAAATGTTGAGTCAAATCCTGACTGCAGGGAAGATCTATATTCTCCAGCACATAGGCCAATTTACCAGCTTAAACAACATAAGGAGGTACAGGCCAGAGTGTGAAACACCAACAATCACTTTCTTATTGGAACAGGAAGTCTTGACATCGATATCCATTATTCAGATACTAGCCTGTTAGGGTGGAGGCCAAGAAATAATGGCTTTTACTAGACTAGATAATGCATGCCCAGAAAGATAGGATCTCAGAGAATTTTTTTCAACAGCACAGAAAAAATGACTTACAATAACTTATGTCTGAGTTTTCACGTGGTGAAAAATGACCAAGATACATTATGAATCCATATTCCTCAGGTCTCAAGCAGCCACAGAGACATTAGGAATAAGATTTGAAAATATAAATGTTCATTAATCAAGAAAAAAAGGTGAACAAAAAACATTGAAAGTTTTTATCTTGGGTTTTATTTTAGGGTTTTATCATCTTTAAAAAGCGTCTATTTAAAACCAAGTTGTCTTGAGGTGCTTCTGAAAAACCCAGAGAATGATGCCCAAGCACATGATAAAGCCTAACAATTGAAAGAAAAAAAACCTTCTTAGGAGGAAACCTTGAACAATACCTGGCTCAATTATAGGGGGGGACCCTCCTGCTGATAGCCAGCTGGGTAAAGTAAGAAATGAGGAGGGAGACAAGACAGAGAGGATGGAGGACAGAAAGAGGAGAGGTAAAAAAGTCCATAACATGTGGTACAAAAATATACAAATATTTAGTATAAAAATATATAATCAGGTAAATGCCAGGTTGGTCAGAGGATGGAAGGTTTGGGAGGCAAGGGGGAGCACAACAACATCGTGACAGCAACTGAAAAAAGGAGAGTGATACTATAGACCACAAAGATAGACAATGCTGATTCTATTAAATGATTCAGGACAATCTGAGACTAAGATAAGACAGACAGGGTGAAAATGCTCAGTGGACTCCCCCCAGCAGCCTAGGCCTACAGCAGCATAAGTAGGAGGTGGTCTAAGAGGCTACAGAATTAAAGGCTTTATCAAAAAGGAAGGTCTTCAGGCTAACCTTAAATGTTGAGAGGGAATCTATGGACTGAGGTTGGGAGATAATTCCATAATAGAGGAGCCTGATAGTTAAAGTCTTTGTAACCCTTTCTAGACCTACAGACTCTTGGAACAGCAAGTAAATCTGTATTCAGGGAGTGGAGTGTCAACTAGGATTGCAAGGAGATTTTTCAGATATATTGGAGCTTTATTATGCAAGGCTTTATATGTGAGAAGAAATATTTTTAATTTGATTCTAAATTCAACAGGAAGCCATTGTAATGAAGCTAGAACTGGTGAGATGTGATCTCACCAGAACAAACAAACAAAGATAAACAGTATTTACAATATGTACATGGGAGTATCTGCTCTCTAATAGTCCAATAGTCCATAATCCAATAATCCAATATGCTGAAATCCAATATATACGATACTCCTCCACTCCACTCTCAACTCCTACCTAGAATCACTTCTAGCAGCCTCTTTTATACTCTAAGCCCCTCCCATTAGGCAGATATTTATCAATACACAAGGTTTTCTTGTTCATACAGTCATCAATACTGCTTTCTAAATCATTGAAAATTCATATAAATTACATGCATTGTCATTATATCATAATTCTAATCATACAGATTTAAATAACCCCAAAATAAATTACAATAAACAAAAATAAATGTTTGGCGGGAATTTTGGTTAACCAGAGAATGTAATGTCACCAATCAGCTGTTTTATAATGGTTGGTGTCTGGCTGCTCTTGTTGGTCGGCGGAAGCGGCAACCCATATGCAAAAAAAAAGGTAAGTGGTGGCGTCTTTAACTTATAGCGCGGATAACGTGTGCACCCGTTAATCTTTTGCCTAAAAGTCAGATGGTTATGTTTAACGTTTTATTGCAGTGTTGTGTATATTGGTGGCATTACGCAAATGAAGGAAAGCTGACTTTGTGACCTGTTTCACGTGAGAGATAAAAGAAAAATCTTAATCAAAAATGACAGAGGTTAATAACAATAGAGCTAAAGGCTAAGGTAATGTGATCTAAATTAACAGTACAGCTCAAGAGTGCCTCCTGGGGGTGCTTGGAACCAAATACAATAATTTCAGTTTTATCTGAATTTAGAAGCAAGAAATTTTCAGTCATGCAGGTCTTCACATTGGTTGCAAGGATAAATACAGCTGAGTATCATCTGCATACCAATGAAAATGTATGTTATGCTTCCTAATGATGTTCCTAAAGGAAGAATGTGAAAAGAGAACAGTATTGGTCCAAGAACAGAACCCTGTAGTACTCCACAGGAAATCCTAGTACCACTGGATCAATCATTTACATGGACAAACTGAAATCAGTCTGATAAATATTAATGGAACCATTTTAATGCCAGTCCTCTAAGTTCAACAACATGCTCTAATCTATTAATAAGAATATTGTGAACAATAGTGTCAAATGCTGTGTTGAGGAGGACAAGAACAGACACAGATCCACAGTCAGAAGCCATGAAAAGTCAACCAATGCAATGTTTTACTTCCCATGTTGGCCTGTTTTGTTTTAATTGTTCCCACCTGGGATCTATTTCAGAAAGAGGGTTATGTAGAAAGTCAGAGTATGTTGAACCAGAACTCAGGAAAATAAGTCTTTCGTTTCACAAAACAATTTTACTAAACCCCAAGCAAGAGGGTTGAGTTGAGCCAGTTTCAGTAACTGACACTGTGAACTAAACCCAGTTGGGAGGAGTTTTACTTCAAAACCTCAAGTTATTTTCTCTATCCCCCCCTTAATGAACCTGAAAGGGTTTTAAGTGTGCCCCCTTTTTTTCTTTAAACACACACGTAGCCTCTCTCTCTCTCTCTCTCTCTCTCTCTCTATATATATATATATATATATATATGTATATGTGTGTATGTGTGTGTGTA
>JBAMYA010045700.1:0-11526 GCA_037176975.1 Arrhamphus sclerolepis | reverse complement strand
GAAACATATCAGAGCTCCTCAGTACAAAAACCTCCTCACAGATCTTCTGCACCTGCAGTCAAACCAGCATGAACTCTGATTAAAAACAGAAACCAGCTCAAACACTGACATCTCATTGTTGAATATTAGTCCTCTTCTTTTTGTAGGTCTCATGTTAGAAGCACTGAAGTGCTTTATGGACTACTGCCTTCTGTTTGTGTGTGTGTGTGTGTGTGTGTGTGTGTAGGGGGCGGGGCCATGTCCTTGCTTAGACATTAAGTACGGTATTATTTTCGTCTTTCTTTCTATTTCACTGATCTGCAAAGTGGAAAACAGGACTTTTACCTGCTGTGAAGGATCTGTAGACGTCAGATATGGAACGATTCAGGCATCATCTTCAATCCAGTTCAGTTCAGTTGTGTTTATACTGCAGGTATTTACAGCAAAGTTGTCTCTTGGTCCACCTGAGAAACCCGCCAAAGTCTAAGTCTGGATCAGTTCTAGGGGGGACCCTCCTGCTGATAGCCATCTGGGTAAAGGAAGACTTCTTGCTGCAGAGCTGAGCTTTGCTCCTTTCATAACTGCTGGCACCTGGTTCTTGAACATCACCCATCAGTGATGCCTCACAGACCCTTATGTTTGTAGGTTTGTAGTTCTGTCATTCTGGTCTCAGAGTAAAAGACTCAAACTATGAAACACAAACACAAAAGGTCCACAGTTGTTTGTACAATGACAGCGTTTCATTATTTTTCATTTATATAGCTCCATAATGGTTTTATTGGGGAAAAAAACTTTTAAAGAGTAATTTAAGATAGCATTTAACAGTTAGAAGATCAACACTTACATGATTGCAGCCCAGCTTTAAGCAGTTCCCGTTTATCAAGATGATGATGGACACATCTTTTGAAGTGGCCAGAGAAGCCCTGGTGTTGGTTTAGGACGCGATAGACCACAGACTTCTACTGGTCCACCACCAGCTCTCCATCATGTGGAGAAGAAGACACAACAGACGATGCTGGCAACCCATCTCGGGATGACATCACTTCCACCTCCTTCTTCACAGTCCAATCAAATTTTCCTGAATGGCCGTGGGATTTTGGTGCTAACTATGATATGCAGACGCGCTTGTAACTGGTATATAGATGATCAGGAATGACTTTTTGGTTTATAAAACATGGCAAGAAAATTGGCCCCGAGCCCTTTCTTGTTTCCATGGTGATGGATCGGTTGACAGATGATCCATTCAGGCAGATTCTCAGTCTATGATGTTTGTGAGAGTACGTAGGAGGTGGAAGTAAACCTGGAGAGGCTGAGATATCTGCTAGAGGCGAAAGGAATGAAGGTGAGTCACAGAAAGTCAGAATAAATCAAGGACGGCGTTGAGACCAGGACTCTGACTCTGAAAGACTTGTAGTGTGATGACACTGACGTCTGTGCTGTCAGCAAACAAACACAGTGATGTGAGAAGATCTGGGGCCTGGAATCCAAAATCCACACCTATCTGGTATGGACTGAATAGCTTCAATGCTGTTGAGTATCGATAAACTCGGTTTCGTTCGATACCTGTTTTCGATGCCTTCCAGACTCCAGTGCAGTTCTACTGTGTACCTGCAGAGCAGCGCTGGCGCCACACTCCTCTCCAATCATCCAATCATGTCGAGACAAAGCAGCACCAGTTTCAAACATCCCTCTGGAAGCTCGACCAGCAGCTCCAGCTCAGTTTGTAGTAGAGCGAATCGGTCTGGTTGGTACCACGAGCACGTTCTGTGGTCCGCCGTGGTGAGTTTTTTACAGTTTCCTCTTCCATCATGATTTACTTCAGGTGGAAGCAAGGCGGACTGGCCATCGGGAGTATCGGGAGTACCGGGACTTTTCTCCGTGGGCTGATGGGTCAGAGGGCTGGTGGGTCAGTGGACTGGTGGGTCAATGGGCTGCTGGGTCAATGGGCTGGTGGGTCAGTGGGCTGGTGGGTCAGTGGACTGGTGGGTCAATGGGCTGGTGGGTCAATGGGCTGATGGGTCAATGGGCTGGTGGGTCAGTGGGCTGGTGTGTCAGTGGACTGGTGGGTCAGTGGGCTGGTGGGTCAGTGGGCTGGTGTGTCAGTGGACTGGTGGGTCAGTGGGCTGGTGGGTCAATGGGCTGATGGGTCAATGGGCTGGTGGGTCAGTGGACTGGTGGGTCAGTGGGCTGGTGGTTCAATGGGCTGATGGGTCAATGGGCTGGTGGGTCAGTGGGCTGGTGGGTCAATGGGCTGGTGGGTCAATGGGCTGGTGGGTCAGTGGACTGGTGGGTCAGTGGGCTGGTGGGTCAGAGGGCTGGTGCGCCGAAAATAAAAAGTTTTAATGTAGGTGGGCTGGCCTTAACCTGTTAACAGTTGCTCTAGTATCTGGCCAATCATCATTGGTCTATATGGGCGTGTCTCTGACTTCTTTCACCTCAGTCAGGTGGCTGTTGGCCAATCAGGTCTGGGGTAGCGTCCTCATCCTCAGCAGCACCTGCAGCTTCAACATCTAGAGGACAATGTGAGCGGGAGCAGGATGCTAGTCAGGTAGGTGGCTGTAATTTGATGACATTATTTTTCTTTTAGCACAACGCATTTAGGATAGTTTGGCTGTAAAAACGTCATTATCGTGTGTGGACGAGGCCCAGGTGGTGCTAGCCTTTTTTAAAGTCATGGCTGAGCATCATGATCTCTTTAGTATTTCACTTAAAGCCTAAACCTAAATGCTGCTGTTCTATCTTAATAACTTTGCTAATTCATCAACATTATACTGAAGTCAGTTTTATTCTTTTGTGTGGGTATTGTTGGATAATATATAAATTAAGACAGTCTATGTGTAGAGGAAATGTGTAGGCTACTCCTGTGTTTTCAGTCTATATTCTATAGTGGTGCGAGGACCGCCGTTGATCCGTGATCCAAACCGATCTCTCTCACACACATGAACCTAAGATTTAAATGGGACTTGCTGGGATAATTATAGCCTAACAAAACGGCCTATTTAACGTGCGTTAAAGTGCAACAAAACAGCATCTTTAACATGCATTACTGCGACAAAATGACGGTTTTTACACGCATTAAAGTGCGTCGAAGATCTCACAAAAAAATCTGTACAAAACTTGATTGAGCAGTGCAGGGTTGAGGTTACAAGCATTCGTACCCATGGAGACCAAACCAAGTTTTTCTTCTGTGGTTGTTTTTAGGAAAATTAGACAAGTCTGCAAATGTCAAAACGCTGCTAATGGGAATAAAGCTGGTGCAGGTAACCACTTCATGTTTGGATTCTTTGATTTAGTGCCCACATAAATAGTGGATTCAGAATTAATAATGGCTACTTCATTAAGGTGATGTCATATTATGATCATTATTAGTGTGAATTATATTTTCTCCAGTTTTCATACTATTAAGCAACTATTGCAGACTGTTCTAAGTAACTATGAAAACTATTATATATTAATTCTAATCAAGGCCTCTATCAAAATGATGTCATTATCTCTTCAATAATGTTTACATGCATATTTTTTTGTCTCCCACATATATGTGAACGTATTTGTTCCACAGCCAGCATCCACGTCCATCATCCGCTGCATCATCCACCACCATTATCGTCATTGACCTCCATCACCCGCCTCCATCATCCGCCTCCATCACCCGCCTCCATCACCCGCCTCCATCATCCGCCTCCATCTTCCGCTGCATCATCCATCACCATTATCGTCATCGATCTCAATCATCCACCTCCATCGCCATCATCCACCTCTATCATCTGCTGCATCATCCATCGCCATCATCGTCCTCCAGTATTTGCCACCATCATCTGCCACCCTGGCTCCTGAGTGGGCCAGTCCAGTACTAAATTCCCGGGCCACGTTTTTGCCCCAGTCCGCCCTTGCCTCTCAGACCTTTGGTTTGTTGGAGGAAGGTAATGAAAGACTCCACCAGGTATTCAGTTTCATTTGCTGCTTGTCTGTGAAACTGACACCTCGCTGGTGTCAGAGAACCAGCTCTCACTGTTGCTGCTGTTTGACCCCTCCTTCCTCTCTGCAACCATCTTGCTCACCTGCCTGCTGGTCTGCACAGCAGCTACCACATTCTTCCTTTTACTTTGCCTCTTAACCGGGGCTGAAGCCACCTGCTCCATCACTTCCTCACTTTCACCCGTCTCTCCTCCACACCAGCTCCCAAAAGTAACCCTGCACTGTTCTTTCCTAAACCCTCATCTTCTCCATCCACCTGCACCTCTCCTTTCTCCCTCTGATCTCTACACTAAATACTCCTCGCCGCCCATCTCATCCTCCTCTCCTTGCCCTTCCCCGTTTCTCTCCCCCACTTCACCTCGAGTCTCAACTTCACCATCACCACACACACCTCCACGCTGCCACCGTTTTCCACACAAATACCAACTTTCACTGTTTCTTCACAGTTCACAGCCGGCACCTGACGGTCCCGTCAGCGGAGAAACCACCGCTCCGCCCCCCCCCCACCGGCCCGGCTGCAGTGGGCTGCTGCTTCACCGAATCCGGCGGGGTCGGTCCGCCCCTGTCAGGGCACATTTTTAAAATATGTCCCTCCTGACCACATCCAAAGCACTTCATATTAGAAGATGTTGCAAACAGAATGTAATCAAAATAATCTAACGTTAAATGAAAGCGCACATTAATCACGCATGTTACGCACTATGAAAACTTGAGAGACATGTTTTAATAGTGGTGATTTACATCCCGACAGAACTTTCTTAATAGTAGACACCACCTTTCCATGTCGAGACAGTTCTTTAATCAGAAAGTCATCACTGATGAAATGAGGGACGTTCGACAGTGTGATTTTCGTTGCAGGTCGTGTGAGCGGACACCTGCAGAAACAAGCCCGACTCTAATCGTTGAGCCTCCACTTTCTCCACAAACTAAACCACAGCCCCGTTATACGTGCTGTGGACTTGATGGACCCATGTCTAATCTCCTCCACAGCCAAACAAACTTCTTCCACGTTGCACGGAGAGCCGACACCCACCTTGCTTCCACGCGTCATCTGGAAAAGTTCCCCAAGTCCCCCACTTCTGTAAAGTTACAAAGAGACTGGCAGATTCGAACTTACCGGGCTCAATAGAGATCTACAGAAAAACGTTGTTAAAACACAAACAATGTCTCTTTCCTACCACAGCAAGGTAGACAATTGACTACAACCACATTTTCACTGAAATCATTCGTCCTCCGAGCTGGAGAAAAAACGTTGCTCTCCAACTGCAGCTGAGGAGTGCTCAGGGACTGTCTACAAAGTGCAGTACCGAAGCGAAAAATATTAAATATCTACACTTTTATTCACTGTAGCCTCATCAAATTCACTCCACACATTAGTGGTCACCTGGTGATCATACTGCAAAAAGTTAGTTTTGGGGGAAAAAAGCTTTTGCCTATTTTTGGTGTAATTTTGGGGGGCTAAATTGTCAATCTCATCAGTATTTTTCACTGTAGTCTAACCAAATTCCTTCCACACATTTTTGATCACCTGATGATCATAGTACAACAATTAGTTAAGAAAAATGCACTTTAGGCCAATTATAGGGATTTTTTATGGGGGAAAATATGAAATATCTTTGCATCATTTTTATATGCTGTAGTCTCACCAAAATCACTACACACAATAATGGTCACCTGATCATCATACTACAACTGTTACCTTTGCATATTTTTGGGAATTTCTTTACAGTGACAAAAATTCAGTAGCGTCATCACAGATGTGTCTGTTGCGACACAACAGATGAGGTAGCTCAACTCTGCTACTTACTCCCAATCCACTCTATATTTCACCTGCAGTAATATATGACCTTTGTGGGGGTCAGAGGTATAAATACATGTAATATGTTTCATTTTAGGACCTTATAGCCTTCAGAAAACATTAAATAGGCTAGACATATTAAGCAAAACTCATGGCTGAGAGGTAGCTGTTGTAGTATGATAATTAGTTGACCTCTAATGTGTGTAGTGAATTTTTTTAAGTCTACAGCTTATAACAGTGATGCTATTGAAATTTTTTCACTGTAAAGAAATCACGAAAAATATGCAAAGGCACATTTTTCAAAGGTAACAGTTGTAGTATGATGATCAGGTGACCATTATTGTGTGTAGTGAATTTGGTGAGACTACAGCGTATAACAATGACACTTTTGAAATTTTTTCACTGTGTAAAATTCCAACAAATATTGAACATTTTTAAAAAGTTACTGTTGTAGTATGATGATCAGGTGACCATTAATGTGTGTAGTTAAAAAAAGAAAAAAAAAAAAAAATCCAAAAAATATCCAAAAGCACATTTTTCAAAAGTAACAGTTGTAGTATGATGATCAGGTGACCAATTCAATTCAATTTATTTATATAGCGCCTATTTACAAGTCATCTCTAGGCGCTTTAGAAACCCAGAGCACATGGCAACGCCATCAGTGGCAAGAAAAAACTGACTCATGGGAAGAAACCTTGAGCAGGACCTGGTAGGGGGACCCTCCTGCTGAAGACCAGCCGGGTAAGAAGGAAATGAGGAGAATTAGGACAGTGGGAAGTAAGAACAGAGGAGATGTACAATATATAGATTTAAATATATATACAATATGTTGTACAGGAATATATGATATAAAATATATACATAATATGTCGCTCGGCTGGCCTGGGAACGCCTTGGGATCCTCCCGGAGGAGCTAGAGGAGGTGTCTGGGGAGAGGGAAGTCTGGGCATCCCTGCTCAGGCTGCTGCCCCCGCGACCCAGTAATGGATAAGCGGAGGAAGATGGATGGATGGATGTCATAATATGTAAAGGCAACGGATGGCAGCGGATGACCATTATTGTGTGTAGTGAATTTAGTGAGACGACAGCATAACAATGACGCTACTGAATATTTTTGCATGATAAAAATTCATGAAAATATGAAAAAGTACTGCACTTTGTAGACGGTCCCTAAGCACTCGCCTCTCAGCCCGCTGCACGTGGAGTGCAACGTTTTTTCCCCAGCTCAGAGGACGAATGATTTCGGTGAAAATGTGGTTGTAATCAATTGTCGACCTTGCTGTGGTAGGAAAGAGACATTGTAAAGCTATTGAGCCTGGAAGTTCGAATCTGCCAATCTCTTTCTAACTTTATCTTCCTAAGCTCCCCGTGCCTGCCAGGTACGCCGACGCCACAGGCTCGCAAAAAATCTTACAACTTAAACGATTAAAAACACAACTGACCAACATAACAACACCCAGTAAAAGAAAAAGAGACAGAAAAAAGTAAACACAAACAAACAAAACCCCCTCACGCTCTCCCTTCTTCCACTCACACCCCTCTCTCACGAAGAAGAAAAAGAAGAAGAAGAGAGAGAAGAGGTCTGTTCGTCTGTCAGGTCATGCTTATTTTTGATACGTTAAATGCTTAAGTTAAGTTTTGTTTAGTTTACCTCTTTTAGGGGACTCAGTTTATTCTACCAACTCAGGAATTTTGCAGATTTCATCATTGTTTTCATCATAAGTGAATTTCCCGGCTGTGTGATCAATAAAGTCTAATCTAAATAGCAAGATGAAGTTTTTATCGTTTTGTGGTTTCTTTCAAGCTGTTGTGATTAAATATTTGTCTCTCCCATAAAGAGTTGTCATGGTGATAGCTTCATTCAGGGAGAGCAGCACTTATTCTGGAGAAGTCTGTTACCAGTTTTGGAGATTAGCACCTGAATGGAGTCTTTACAATTAGGATCTATGGAAATTCACAAATGCATATTATTTCAGGCATTATTCACTCCCATTTAAGAAAAAAAAAGTTTACTAAAGAGTGCATTTGGAAGTCCTGTTTTTGTATAATCTTACCTTAATACTTCTTTGAATTTCCCTTTGGAGATTAATAAAGTTATATCTGTCTGTTGCTGAAATCACCCAAAAGATGCAAAACAATTTCTGATTTGTCACCGAGGCTTGTGATTGTGTGGGTGAAGTCTTTCTCTTGTATATGAATTATGGTGGTGCTACGGCTCCTCGGGGCCTATCCTTGGTGTTTCTAATTTGCTTTCCAAGTTGAAGGTGACTGACAAGTCCCCCTTCCTGGGATTGGTCCCCTGGTGTCTGATTGGTCTACTCAACATCACACCGAGCCAACGAATGATGCCCATCACCTTTTTAAATCCTGTCACTCCAGGGGCCGTTTTTCAAAAGGTCAAGCCGACAAGATTAAAACAATCTTGTTGGATTACAGTAGAAAAATGGTTTTTCAAAACAGATTACAAGCTTTTTCATCCTGAAGATTTGGATCTGGATTTTGTAATCCAGTTTAACCTTTAATCTGGATTAAATGCTACAATTGGATTTTTCAAAACTTCCAGTAGAAATCTTGAATAGTTTTGATCCCAAATAACAGGATTATCATAATCCCACTTTGAGAGGTGGATTCAAGCAGGATTAACAGAGTTGAAGACACACTTGGTAGAGAAATGACTTGGAAATAAACCAGTGTTCTGGAAAAGTGATTTTAAAACACTCAAATATATTTACAATAAAATAAAACCATTAACTCTTTTGAAAATGTTAGCAAGAAATATTATGCATTATTACTTAGTTTGTCTTCATGAGAAATTACACTGCCAGCTTCTAACATTTTGTCTTTAAGAATTGAGATTGGTAATTTAGTCTCCGTCTGCTGAAGCAACGTCAGCTTTACCTGCTTCCATGTGTGTTTCCATCCTCAGAATTCTGTCTGAAAAATGGCTGAAGAACTTGTAACTATAAAAGCCAGACAAAGTAAAAGTAAAGATAGTATAAAATGTAAGTAAGCAATCTAATTCCTTATTAAATTGTGGAGGTGTAGATTAAAGGGAACAATTTGCTCTCTCAAAATACTTGAAATGATTTTATTTTGCATTAAGAAGAAAATGGTAAAATTATTTGTCCAGCAGATGGCAGTATTGAGTATTATATCACAGAAAATCCAGATCTAGAAATCATTATCCTGAGATATCTGGATCAGCTTAAACCAATCTGAAAAAGTTTTGAAAAACTGGGGCATTTTGAAAAAAATGGTATTTGATTATCCAGACAATTTGGATTAAGATTCAAAGTTTTGAGAAACCGGCCCCAGGACTCTGGGCAGCATGTTCTTACTATGAGTAGTTTGCCACATTGACCTTTAGTGTGATATTGTAAAACCTTATCAGCATTTACCTTTTGAAGTTGTATAGTTTTTTCAGGTTGATAATTGTTTTGGTTGTTCATTTTGGCTACTTTCTTTTGGCTTTTTCTCATTTAATTTAAATTTTCCTAATTGCTGATTTTTAGCTGTTGTTCCTGGTTAAACCCTTTCAAAAAAATAAATAGCTTACTTTTTATCAATTCCAACTGGTTCCTAACGTTGCTTCTCACTTCTCTGACCAAGCCGGGTTGCAACAGGTGGCCAAACAAAAGGCCAACATCAAGCTGGAGCAAAGTTGGGACATGGCAATACGTTTATGATGTTCTCTGAAGATTTCTGAAACACTTCAAATGCTCAAAATGTTTGTCAAACTATATTTTTTAGGCCCAAGCAGCAAAGCTGCTAAGTTGAAAATGTGTTCAATCTTAAGTAAACTGTAAAGGACAAAAGGCCTTTTCTCATCATGAAATGTCTTTTTTTTTTTTTAAACATACCATTATGTACGTCCCTCTGCATTTCTGCTGGCTCTGCCACAGCAGGACAGAGGTGTGGCGCTGATTGTCTCATTGGCTGCACCTGTGAGACGGAGAAGCCTACCAGGGCCCCGTTTCCCAGTAACAATGGATCGTGCAATTATTCTGTACGATTGATCTTACGAATGTTCGTTAAACATGATGGTAGTGTGCACGGCTCTTACAACGTAAAGATGAGCTGAGCTGTCCATGGTTCTGATTTATCAACTTTGTTCATTAAAGAGATGTCACGCCAAATGTTCTCTAGGGATTGCACCAGTATGTAGCCTACAACACGGCTATCAATCAATAAAATCAACACAATCATAAGTCTATACGCCTATTTGTGGCCACGTTCACATCAGTGGGAAGGGGTACACAGCGATTAACTGCCAGGTGGTGTGCAACCAGCAGGGTCTGATCCTGGATTGGGTGGCGAGATGGCCTGGGACTACACACAATTCGTTAATGTTTGGCGAGTCCACCATCGGCCAACAGACTGTTGCATCCAGGGGTGAGCGGCGACTCTGTGGTGACAGCGGCTATCTAGTCCGGCCGTACCTGTTTACTCTTGTGGCCAACCCGGTGGACCAGCATGATGAAGCCTTCAACAAAGCATACCGTCTTGTGAGGGCTGTCATGGAATGCACCATCGGGGTGGAAGCTGCGCTTCAGGTGCCTCCACAAATCCAGTGGGGGCCTCCAGTTCAGCCCAGCCAAGTCCTGCTCTGTGATTTGTGTGACAGCAATGTTGCACAACATTGCAATGTGAGCAGGAAGTGCGCTGAATGAGCCAGAGCTGCCCGAAGATGAAGAGGAGGACGATGGGGAGGAAAGGCAGGTCGACATCTATCACCCGAACTTCGTGGCTGGGTTCAACATTCATCAGGGAGTCATAAAAAGTTTTTAAAATTTATTTTCTTTGTTGCTCACCCAGTGTCATCAAGCACCTACGCCCATTTTTGCCATTTTCTGCGTCGTTGACTTTTTTCTATCCTTCCACACAGTCTGAGCACAAGTTCCTCAAGTTCATTTTATTTATATAGCGTCTATTTACGATAAGTAAAGATGTGTTCAGTCTCCATTTTATGTTGCGGCCCTCGAGCCGCGTCGTAACAAAATCTCATACTTTATATCCAAGTTTCTCTTTTTGTTCTTGAAATGTACACATGTGAAAACCGAACGCACAACTAGAAAAGGTTGTGCATTTTCTAAGAAAATGAGCTGCGAACCTGTGCTTTAATATGATAATCATTCGTTTTATGAATCATAAATTTTAACAATGCAACAAAATTAGCTGTAAAATAAATTACGTATGTAATTCTTATTTTTAAATAAACAATAATTTGACTTTCCTTTTTCAACATTCAACAGAGTCAGGTTGAACTCTTGATTGGATATAGTGGACAGTGGCATCTGTGAAAAACAGAAGTCTTTACAGTGATGCAGCCAAACAAAGTTTACAATCCAAACATGTACATACGTGTTATGCATTGATTTATTCATTTATTTATTACAGTCGGAAGAAAGTGGAGCCCCAATATAAATATATAAATACAGTAGAAACATACAATGTGTTCAGAATTTGTCCTTTTGTCCATGAGAATATTTACAGGATAAAATGCAAATGTATATTTAAAAGAAAATTATCTACTTTGGGAAATTTGTGGTGACCTGAAGACTTTGCATTAGGCTCCTACTTTGATATTCGCAGCAACATTATAAGAGTCTATTTGGACTCTGACCAGTTTTGAGATATTGAGGTTTAAAGTTTTTGCATTCTAAATAGTGGAATGTGGATTTTTTTTATATACAGGTCTTAAAGACATCTTAAATGTATTCCAAATATACATATATTAAAATGCTACAAAATTTAGAAATGCTGTTTTTTTAAAA
>JBAMYA010045699.1:0-11527 GCA_037176975.1 Arrhamphus sclerolepis | reverse complement strand
CACACACACACACACACACACACACACACACACACACACACACACACACACACACACACACACACACACACACCTGTCAGACAGAGTGCAACACAATACCTGTGTAAAAACATGTGTCAGGTCTTCCAGTTTCTGTTTTGACTGTTCATTCTGTTGTTGTTGTGTTTGTTGCACTGACTCAAGTTTTATGGATCAAGATGAGGTCACTCATCACCATGGCAGACTGCATGTGGGGGACGTCAGAAACACTTGATGAGCACAAGTAAAAGCCTCTAAAATGACTAAAGATGGTCCTCAACAATAAAGGACACACCAGATTAAAGTCAAAATAGAAGATAATACTATAGCTTACTTATGAGACGATACAAGTGCTGAATTAAGATGTGATTATTATTATTACTTTTCCTATTGTAGGCCTACATTACAAATTTGAGGGGGGCCCTTAAAAGTCTGTCAGGACCAGGGCTTTTCTGATGCACACAGTTCTGATAGTTCACTTGCGGGCATATGCCCCGTTTTCAATGACATCCACCCAAATGCATCACCGGGTCACTTAAAGCTCTTTGTTCGCAGATGTGAAGCTTTAAAGCGGCGCGGCTGTTGGTCTGACATGACGTGGAGCTCCACACAACAAAGCCTCGCTGGTACAGACTGAGTCATATATGACACCACCGCACAGTCAAACTCGTTCTCTCGTGATAACTCACCATCCGGCTGCTGATGTGCTTCTCTACTTCAGACAAACTTCGCACGGACACGGTCACGCCGGGCATAATAGCCTCCAGTTTGTTGCGCAGCCACGAGCTTTTCTTTCTGTCTTTTTTTATTATTATTTTTTTTTACGGTTCTTCACTTGGGAAGCGGCACTGGTTCCCAGCTCCAGGCAGAACTCGGGTCCATGTCTTGCCCATGAAGCCGCCCGGTTTGTCTCTGAGTGTGCCTAAAAGCTCGCATACATGCAGAGGCGCGTACTCTTGGAAATACAACAACTTTGTGTGAACCCGAAGTCAAACTCCGCCTATTTGTGTCTGCAGAGAGGAAAGAGGGAGGGGAGCTTAACTCTTTCAACACACGCGCCTTTCAGCGGCAGATAAAATCCAGTGACCTATTAATATCGTCAACTCATAGGTTGTTGTGACGTCAGGCTCAATAGAGGGTTTAATATTATGATTTATTTTCAACTACAACTGTTAATATACGACGAAGTATTCACAAACTTTATTTTCCTATGTAAACAGGGCCACTTCTAGCTTTTTGAGGACCTTGTTTGACGACCCCCCTCCTCCATTCTCTAAAACTGCAATGTAGTGGGAGAGTTCAAACCCTTTAAAATGATTAATTGCAATTCATTAAACAGTTCTAAACCACTTTAAAGCAACAGCACCTTAGATTGTGCTCTTTAGCACCCTCTCTGGTTGAGAAGCGCAATTGTCTGTTACCACCGTTGTAAATATGGTTGTTTTCGAAGCCGGTCACATCACTTCATCCCCTGGCTTCTGTTACAAAATAAACTATGAACCGGAGAGCAAACAAATAATTTTAGTAGCACAGCCTAATATCAACCAAACTGAAAAAAAAAAAGACTAAGCAAGGTTAGGACATTAAACGACAAGCAGCCCTCTGGTATCAGCTCACACCAGCGAGTATATGGCAATATTGACATCCAGTCATTCATCTCCTCCAGTTTAGACTATTGCAATTCCCTGTACATTGGCATGTCACAGTCCAATCTAAACAAACTCTAGCTTGTACAGAATGCTGCTGCTAGGCTCCTTACCAACACAAAAAATAGGGAACACATTACGCCGGTCTAAGCTCAGCTCAGCTCCATTGTCATCCCGTTAAGTTCAGAATTCATTTTAAAATTCTGCTTCTTCTTTTTTTTTTTAAGCTCTCAATGGTTCAGCCCCACCATACATTTCTAAACTTCTGCTTCCACTTTCTGCTCCTAGGTCACTAAGGTCGCAAAGCCAATCATTGCTTACCATTCTACGTTCACGCCTCAAAACCCGCGGTGATCACACATCATCTGTCGCTGCTCCTAAGCTCTGAAATAACCTCCCTCTACACATCAAATGCCCTACAATCACCTCTTTAAAATGCAATCTTAAGAGCTTTTTTCTCACTTGCTTTTAACTCAGAGTGATGACTGATTTATTTTTATTCTATTTTTATTTTATTTACTTACTTATCTGTTATTGCCGTTGTTGTTGATGTTCTTAATTTTATGTGGATGTATGGTCTTATTGTTCATGCTTAAGACTTCTTGTGAAGCAATTTGGATCAATCTCTGTTGTTTTTAAATGTGTTATATAAATGAACTGACTTGACTTGACTTGACCTTAGTGTGCAGGATCTTGTGTGATCGCTCTCTTTGTCTTGCCTCTTCTGACAAAACCTTCTTCTCTTTCTTCGCTGCCTCTGCCATGTTGATCATTGTGATCACGAATGTTAGATAGCTTCATCTTATAGTTAGCTTCTGGCTAAATCCACGTTGTAAAGGCTGTGACCATGGTTGCCATGTTGGATTATTATAAGCAAGTTTGAGTTGCTTGTCTTTCTGTAAATTTTGTTACCAATATTGGTAGTTTACTTGTCTGTTATAGTTGTGGACAAATTGCCCATTTCAGCTGTTGTAGTTTCAGACACATCAATGATAAAAATGGACATGCGCCAGGCTGTGGCTGAAGTGCAGTTTGTCTTGTCTCATTGTAAGTTAAACTACTGATCAAATAGCCTATGGAAAACCAATGGAAAGTTGATGGGAAAATGACAGTATATACCAGGTTGTACAGGGTCAAAGCGCCCCTAAAGCTTGGCTCTGAAAACTTGCACTCACTATCCTATCAAACGTCCCCTGGACCCAGGTGGGCCCTTGTGGGTCCTGGTCTAAGTCCCAAAGATGTATATGTGGCAGTACAGATCATAACAAAACACTGTTCAGACCTTAGCAGATTAAACATTTTAGGGATCTCACTTACTTATTTTTCACCTGATTATGACTTCACGTTGACTGTGATATGTGTTAGCAATGATGCCAGCAGTTTCAAGAAAGCTGGCAACACTAAATTTTGGCACATTGTTGTTGTTGTTTTTTGTGTGTGTATACAAAAGCTATTAAATACGTCTCAACTACCTGCTAGCACCCCCACTTCTGGATTAAATCCTATCCTGAAGCTATGAAAGAACGCAGTTCCCAAATCCCCTTTGACGCCCATGTTAAAAGTGCCCAGCTTTCAGCAGAAATAAACATATTCACAGCCTGGTTGAAAAAACTGTTTTAGGCTCCATAGTTAGATATCATGTCCATTGCAACTGCACAGGGGTGAATTTCTTTCTTTTTTTTTCTCTTTTTTGTACCACGTCAAGTAAAATTACAAATGTATATTCATGCTCTTTTGATTGGCGGCCAGCATAGCTGATGGATAACTGTCATCACTTTTACAACTTATGTCTTCGCATTAATTTGGGTTTCTCAGCAGTAAATAATCTTACACTCATATTTTAAGTAGAATGTATTTTTGCTGTGCTTGTGTGTTGTATTAATTGTACCAACAGTTAGACTGGCTGTGGGTTGTTTTAGAAAGGTACGAGAACAAAGCTTCGCTTAGCAGCAGGCAGCTTGTAGTAACTGAGCGCCAGCTACATGCAACAATGAGGATCTTTGGACAAATTTAATCGGAATGAATGTAAGTATTATTAATTAGCAGTCAAAGGTTAACATAAGCTGAGCTAAGCAAGCTAGAACAGCTAATTTTGATTGACGTAAGGTGGCCGTATTCTAACTGGTTTCTCAGTTCTGCTCGTTCGGCCCATTCACAACATGACATTGCACAGTACAAGGAAAAAGATGTTTCAAAAATCATTTTCAGATAACCTATGGATGATGTCACAGAGGCTTTGTCCAGTTCTTATACTGTTTGTCTAGACATATAGGTTTGACTTACAACTATGTCTGCCTTACACAGAAATATACAGTAGTATTTGTAATATACATAAAAGCAGCACTTTGACTTGTTCACAGAGGGCTCAATCAACTCTGATCTTGAAATGATTGGAGACCTCACGGTTCTTCCAGAAATATTTCCTGGGACCTCCCAGCTTTTCAGGCAGTATTACAAAACTCAACCCCACAATGATCTCATTTATGCCACAAGGATGTGCTTTTGGACTGCACTATCAAGTATTTCAAGTTGAGCTGGCAAAATAAAACAGCGAGCATAAATGTTTCTTAGGCTAGCTGAGCTACCCTCAACAGCATATTATGGTCATTTAGGAGAAGAAAATATTGAAGTAGGAAAGGGGGGAAACTTGCAAATTTGTAATAGAAAACTCAGAAATGTCATTTTTTTTAAAAACGTGCCAATAAAAGAAATATCTGAAAGAAAACCCTTTTTGGATTACAACACAGGTAGTGGATATGTGTGGCATATTGAGTGCTTTAAATTGAGGTAATCAAAATGTTTTCTAATGTTGGTGGCTTCAAATGAAGACAGCTCACTTTTAAGAAGTGTATTCTGTTTTCAGTTATTTATTATTCACGTTTGGTCTCTCAGTGGAGTCAGCTGTTGTTTGTATCTTAACTACAGATTTCGTAAGGCTCTCATTTTAAGAACAATTAAACTTGAAAGAATCTTGCTGTTTTTCCAGTTGTTACTGTTTTGCAACACCTTCACCAGTATCCCCTCAAGCAATGCAGCCCAAACTCCCAGGAGTTCATGGGAGCAGTCCAACTGGTCTTTTCACTCACCTTTCATTCAGCTTGGAATGAACTAATCTACCAAGTCGTAAACACAAAAGCTCATGTTGCATCACAATCCCAGCCTTTAAAGTACAGTGCAATTCTAAATTCTATGAATAACTGCTGAACCATGTCTGTTTGTTTTTGCTTTGCATACACCGAATCCATACATTGATATGCATCAATATTTGTCATTCAGAGGAAAATCTAGCAATGCAGTTGTCATGGAGCTGTGGAAATTCACACAAGGAAGCTACTGGATTCACTCCACAATGGACTTCTAAAAACAGCAGCAGGCAATATCATTCATTTGTTCATCAAGTTTTAATGCTGCCATCAGCGGCATTAATTAGACATGTCCACAGGGTAAGTACAGTAAAGAAATGGTCACAGTCGCTGGCCTCTCTTCTGCAGATTGTGATAAAAAATTAATCACCTAATAACAGGAGCTGAAAGTACTCACCTGTCCAACACCTCGAACCAATCTCCACCTTTAGGTCACATGACACGAAACCCAACAAAGTCCTACAGGTTGGATAGTTTTTTTTTTCATTATTAATTCAGAAGGAACATGTAAACAATCTTTTTTTTTGTTGTTTTGTTTTTTTGCATAGAAGCAGTGCCAACATCCAAGAGAGATGATTAAAAGCTTTAACCTGTAAACATATACAGATATACAAGCTCCTGAGGCATTTCTCGGTGAAGCTCTCAAAACAAGGCAGTAAATGCGCTTCTTTGAAATGGAACATTTAACGTGGTGAGGTAGCCAGCAGTATGTTTACTACATTCCTCCAACCTGGGGAACCAATATTAAAGACCAACTTCTCTACTAATTGTCAGAAGGTAAGGGGGTTGATGTTTTGTACTGAAAGAATATTTAGTTTAATGCTTCACAAACATCTAAGTGCTTTTCAGAAACAAGTCAGCTATATTCTTGTCTGCAAGTTAACATCTTATGCTAAAAATGCCCTTTACTCCTCTCATAGAAAGCTCATGATGAGCCTGCTAGCCAGCTAACTTCTCCAAATATGACCGAATACAAGTCAAGCACTCACTGCATGCTGCTCATTTTTTAGCCAGTGCTGCTCTCCAACTAATATAAAAGTCTATCATGAAAAAAGGAAAAATGTACAATAAATTTAGCCTAATAATTCTCACTGACAAGACCAGCTGAAAGGGAAGCGTAACTGAAACGTGACTGAAAGATGTTTTTATTTTCCAATAACATGACCATCATTTTCTATCCACTTTTTTTTTTTTAAATGGAATTCACAAATTACCAAGTATTGCCCATTTTAGCCTTCTTGGTGCATTCTATGTACAAATGTATATACACATTTACTTCAGATCCACATTGCTGCCAATTGTCTAACAAGTGGTTCTGCCGATCCTTTGGATTGGCAAACAAATAAGCAATAAAGGTTTTAACCTTTTGTGACAGTATCTCACAACTCAATTCACATTATGACACGTCCTCATGATTACTCTAAAATAAAAAAAAGCATGGCCATGTAGGAAAAGCAGTGAAAAAACATGCTGATGCATTCAAAATACAAAGATCGGCAGAAAAAGAAAGGCATGGAGGCTATGTAGAATAAAATACTATACAATTAAAAAACATATTTTACTATGCAGGTTTCAAAGTTGTAAAGGAACAAGCAGATGCTGGCAGTCTTTCTTGCCGCTGGAGATGACCTCATACTTCATCTTTGTGAGCTGTGCTCTACTGAGTTAGTAGTAGAAGCAAGTTCAGCAGAAAACAGAATTCATAAAGAGTGAGTCATAAATATAGTATAACCACTGAGAAACCGGTCCGATTAGTTCTCTCAACGGTTTTTAGTCGAGTTCACACTTCAATGTTGCAATCCACATATGGCCCAGTTTGTCAGACGCCAGAGAGTGTTTGGCTATTATAATCGGTGGATTCCATTTTGAGAATGTAAGGGATGATGCTGTCAATCTGCACGTTGCCAATGAGCCCAGCAAAAAACAGCTCCTCAGTCACAGCTGCACTTATCAGCCTGAGGGCTGGAAGACGCAGCAGAAGCTTGGATAATCTGGAAGCAGCAAGGAAAAAGTAGACACAGAACTTAAACATGTATTAAGTATTTTCAGCTGTGCAGGGAGAATGTAGCGCAAAGGTAATGCATACAAACCGGTAAGAGTCTTCCGGGTAGGTTCTGGTTACATAGTCCTGCAGTTCCATGTAGGCTTTTTCCTGGAATCTCTCTATTTGTGGGGTATTATCTATGCCTGGGTGATCTAGCACAAAAAGAACGACATGCACATTGTCAGGAATGAGTGCATTCTGTACATACTTGGAACACAAAACAAAAATTTTAATTTGTGTAAACAGGAAAAGCTGTCCACACACACCAGGACTAAAGAGAACAATGGCTTTGAGGTAGGCATATTCATAAGAGTCTGGGGATAGCTTGGACATGCTGTTACAGAACTCCTGCATCCTCCATATGTGTTCCATTACCACTTTTACTCTCTCTGGGGTCAGCTTGTCTGTGCAAGAGAAAAAATATATAAGTATGGAGGAGATGCCAAAAGCAGAGGATTAGTATAGTTTTCAGCAAAGTAATGTGCCTCCAAAATGAACACAACATATTAAACACTAATTTAGCACATATTTCAGGTCTGCATAGTGACATTACTACCTGATTAGAAATGATACCTCAATAATAAAGCCTCACAGGCAGCAGTCTCCTACCTTCCTGTAAACTGGTCTGCAGATGGCTGATAATGGCACTTAGGATGGTACCAACATTCATAACATTAGAACACTGTGCCAGACCCAGGGCGAAAAGTTCATTCCAGCAGGCTTTCATCAGGTTAATGTCATCATCTTGACTACTGTAAATGAATAAGAAGTTAATTTAAATTTAATATGAAGTCTTGTCACAGCAAAAACAACCTTGTGATTTTTCCTCTTAAACATAGCCTCTTCAAGACATGTACTGCGGTTGATTTATCTGGTGGCCACTGAAAGTACTGCTGTCATGTCTGAACAAGCCTGGTGTTTTGTTTTTTTGTAACATTTTGTGAGCAATCACTCTAGATTAGTCCTAATAACATACATGAATAACTTTCAATATGGCAAATACACCACTGAACAAAAGTTTTAGAACAACCCAATTCTTCCAGTTTTGATTTATAAATAATAACTAAAAAAGTCCTATGAAAAACTCAACAAACAAAAACAGTATACATTTCAGTATTAAAAAAAATGGCTTTCTCATGGATGGAAGAAAGAAAAGCAACTTCCAAGTGCCACACATTTATAGAAACTTCTACAACAGAGTTTGGAATAACTTTCTGAAGAATATTTGATTTCTTGTAGAAAGAATCCCATGAGTGTGTTCAGCTGTTATAGCTACCAAAAGTTGGTTAATAAATTGATTCCATGATTTCTTTTTTTTTACTTCAATTACTTGTTCTATGCTTTCATTTCATAGTAAAATGAGACATTAAAATGCATAATTCTCAAAAAAGAAAAGTGGAAAAATTGGGATTCTCTAAGACTTTTGATTGGTAGTGCAGCTCAACTGTTGCAGTCACACTAATGGAGAGGTTAGCACATCTGTTGTGGCTTAATCTTATACATGATCAGCAGTTGTCTTAAATGTGAAAATGATCTTTTTTTTTTTTTTAGTTCTTCTTACCCAAGGGTTTGAAAGGCAGGTATGGAGCGTGCCCAATGCATAGAGAGAAAAAGTAGCCGAGACGCTGACTCACAGATGTAGTTAACGTTGAGGTACTCTGGCACAGGCAAAGGCATCATAAGCTGTAGATGGAATCATTGTGGAGTACAGGGAAAACATGATTACAGCCTTAATTTTAATGAAAAATAAACTGTGCATAACATAAGCATTGGTTTTAGTCAAGGGGGAGAGGTGGGGAAGTGGTCACGGTCAGCAGCTGTGTACTTGCCTTGAAAGGGATATGGTTGTCAGAAAGCAGGGGTCCCTCCAGCTCCACCACAGGACCTGACTGGTTCCCTGACATCAGCTGCATAGTGGCCTCCAAGGACTCTCCCGCTGAGCCCTCACTGGGGTGTAGGACTTTGGCCAGTGTGTCAAAAGCTCTAAAAATACAAAACATATGGTCACTACATGCGCATGCTTACTTTTATGCATAGCACAAAGAAACTGGAACTACATGATAAAAGTCAAAGCACTGCAACAAAACCACAGCAGGCCAAGATGGCATATACTTAGACTGACCACGTCCCAATCTAATTAAGTCAGCAAAGTCAGAGTCAGAAACCACATGGCCCTACAGGAAATCATATTAAGAGCTTCACAAAAACCTGCCCCAGGGCTTTCTTTTAATGCCTCTGAAGAACTGCACAGTGTGCATCAACTCATGGAGGAAAAAACAAAACAAAAAACAGCAATGGTCGAGATCATATCCTTATGTTCGATTATGACAACTATCACCTTGTGATGTCATTTGCAGTCTGATCATCGCCTTGGATCTCTGTCATTGAGCTGTCACCATTGCTTAGAGTTTCAACTCCCATTTGATCATTCCCACCATCGCTCGACTCTCTGGTCTTGTTGAGGTGGGCAAGAGATGTAACAACATTTGCCAGTGTACCAAGATCACCTTGAGATGGGTCTTCCTGTGAAAGAGCAATTATCAAACATCACCCCCATCCAAAAAAAAACCAGTGAATGCACAATATAATATATATGTGCGATGATTTTGATTTTTATATCTGTGTTACCTTGTCAGGGGACGTTGGAATCAAAATTGTATTTTCCGGCTTGGAGAAGGGTTGCTGGATGTTGAACAACATGCTTGATTCAAGCAAACTCGTAGACCTGATTTGACATAAGAGATTTGACATTATATAACCCTGTAGAATAAATATCACTGGATGTTTGTAACAATTGGCATTCATTCTGACAGGAGAATAATACAAGCTTTTACTCAAACTCTTACCTCTTTGTTACGTTTGTACAGACTTCTTTTATTCAATCCAAGATCTTGCAAAACTAGTGCATATTCGTTAAGCTCATAATGTTCAGGGTACTTCATTGAATAATACTTTATAAATCTCAGTGGGAAGTAACAATGCTACAGTTTTGACTGTGCTGGTTTGAGAATGGTGAACAATGCTTCCAAGTGGACCAATCCTACTTGTTGCAGTCTGCGTCAACATGATGTGTTGTAACATTTGTAGAGAGATGCACATCAGGGTACGGGTAAGCTTTAATTCACCCCACTGTGTTGTGTGGTTGCAACATTTCATTCCACAGTTGTTACTCTTCTAAACTGCCATCAAAAGTAGTAACAGAGTGGTGATGGTGGGCGAAATGAGTCCTGCATGAAATGGCATTGTAGAAAGGTGTAACAGAGGTGTGAGCACGGACACAAAGTCCAGGCAGAGGATCAAACCAGTTTATCAGTTAGCTTCATGGGGATGGTGAAAGATGCCTAGCCAACTAACCAGCATGCTAAACTGTACTTTGGACCATAGTATTAAAAATAATAACACATTTTATTTATACGTGTCTTTCATGACACTCAAGGTTGCGGAACAGATAAAAACAGAATACACAATAAAACAGAGATCATGAAATAAAAACAACATGTGATGGATAATAAATAGATAATAAAATACACTGATGAATGAAAATGTATGACATAAAATAATGGCATAGAGTAATCATGGTAATCACTCAACCTTTGGCACAAGCCACTGAGGAAATTGTTTTACCAAACTGGAAGAGCCTAAACCAGTTGATGCCAGGGCAAACACCCAAAATGCCAGCAGCAATGGGGAAACTTTATTCACCAACTCTATAAAATAGTGATGCAAGATATATCGGCCCGCCAACATACATATTGGCCAATATACAACTTTATTTTACTTTATTTTTTTGGGGGGGAGAGAATCGGCCCGAAGTCGTCAAATTCTGGCTGATGTCAACAAATTAGCTGACTTTAGGCGTCATCTTTAGTTGGGTCACTGTGTGCGTCTGTCTGCAGTGTGATGTGCTGTGCGGGACAGAGAGCGAGCATAGACGGTAAAAGAAAGGGGTTGAAGGCGGGGGAACTTGTTTCAGACCTGTTCAGACTTGAGCAGCACAACACTGTGTCACATGATAACAGCTACACTACAGGTAAAGCAAAGCGCTATGCTAAGGTCCAGGCTACACAAAGCCAGTTCAGGGTGAATCTGAGCACATTTTAGCCGGTTTGGCATTTCAGCCACACAAAACCACATCTTTTTTAAGCTGAGTTCCAAAACATATAAATGTGAAGACACTGCCAGAGCGCCACCATCTTTACTTTGGTAATGGCGTCATAGCTCCCACCTCTCCAACCCCATTCAGCTGGATCATCTTCTGTTTGTTTACACTGCGTAAGATTTGTCGCATGCTCCACGTCTTCTTCTCTGCGTCTTCTTCTCCAGTTCAGAGCTGTATGCTCTTTTTTCAGTCATGCACCATCTAAGGGCTGAAATATGTACTGATATTTATTTGGATTCAGTGGCTTCATGTGCCCTGGGTCTAAGCTACAACCCCCAGGTGAAAGTTGAATTATGTCCATCATTGGCAGTTGTCTCAAGAGGACGTTTGTATTGAAGAATGCAATACCTGTGAGAAAAGCGTAATAACTCCTCCTTGCACTGCCACCTTATCGTGGTGGAGGGGTTGAGTATCCGAATGATCCTCGGAGCTATGTTGTCGGGGGCTTAATGCCCCTGGTAGGGTCTCCCATGGCAAACAGGTCCTAGGTGACGGATCAGACTAAGAGCGGTTCACA
>JBAMYA010045698.1:0-11527 GCA_037176975.1 Arrhamphus sclerolepis | reverse complement strand
TTAAAAAAATAATTTATCAGATTCACTAGCTTTATTTGTTTTATTTAATAAAAATCTACAATATTAAAATGCATGTATCTCTAACTTTAAAAGGTTTTGCCAAATAATGGCATCAACCATTAAAATATACATGTAGACAGTTGTTAACAATCTAATTACAGACCATAACTGATAAGTAGCTGTTTATATCAAATTTATCTGGGTTTAGAAAATAGAATTCTATTTAATGCGTTAAGGTTTTTGTTTTCTTACATATATAATTTAAAAAATAAAATAAAATAAAATCAAACTCTTTTTTTCATTCAAGAAAAGCTATCAACTAGCTAACTGCTTTCCTGTCTTCAAGATCTTCTAAGAAGTAAATAACAGTGTACCCGGAGTTTTGTTGTATAAAAAAAAACCGAATTACTTCTTTTTTTACATTATGAAATAAACTTTCCACCAAACATAATATTTAAAACTTCAAAACTCAAACTCGACACCTGTTTCAACAGTTTGGTGGCGGCGGCTTCTCTTATAGTCAACCTTATTAAGGTTTGTGCCTGGTTTATCTCCCTTTCTTCATCTTAACTTACCTTTATCCATGCTTACCAGTCGTTACTAGTTCCCGGGGCGACAGAGAAAGGCTGCTCTTTTTCTCTGGTTGTGTCTTTAGGGGTCGTCTTGGCGGTTGAGAAGTCAGCTTGGAAATGTAGTTAACTGACATCGTGCTTTTACTTTGAAAGGGCTTTATCAGCCAAGTGACTCCCGGAAGTTTTTGTTTTCTCACCTGTCACTTCGGACCAGACACTCGTCCAGTCTCATCTCTTTGTTTTGTTTTGTTTTTTTCTCCAGGAAACAGGTCTTCTTTTTTTCGCCAAGTGCAAATGGTAATCCTATGCGGCCAATTGATACCTAATTGAGGAAGGCATCTCACACGGTTAGTGGAAGTGAAGTGCGAAAAATAATCGAGCAGTATTTCCTTCACCTAGCCTGAACACGTTAGCCCAGCTCAGCTAGCTGTCATCATAACAGTTCGCTGATTTTAATCACCCGTGCGGGTGATGTATACTATTTATTTTTGTTTGTCATCATCTCGTGGTTGTGTTATTCATTGCATAATTCGTTCTGTGTAAAGGTTTTGGAAATGTCTCAATGTATTTGGTCAGTAGTTTATGATTACTGGAGCTAAACCCATAATGTTAGCATCGTACACAGACGAGATTCATTGATTGTTTACTTCGTTATTGTGGCTGCTTTTTGTTGTCCATGTTAGTTAAATGTGTCATCTTTGACCTGTAAGCCATTAGCTCCCCTGTTCTTGTAAAGGAAGTCTTAATGAAATGACGTCGCACTTTATCGTTACATTCCAGTCACATTGACTTTCGCTTTCAGTAGTAGTTGGGGGTCGCTGTCTATTTCTTGCCTGCTTCATGTAAAGTCAGCGGGTCTGAGTTTTTGTTTTGTTTTGTTTTTATTGGCTTATTATTCTTACATGGGTGGTCTAACACTGTCCATTTGTCATGCTAAAACTTATCCGAAAGCAAATGACTTGCTAGATAAAACTTGCTCCCTCTGTGTTTGCTGCATCATTGCATGCTGACATCATCCTCTACCATTAGCTCCTCTGTTTCTGCTGCTGACATACTCCAAACAGGGAAAGTCCAGAGAGGTTTAGTCTGTGCAGGCTAAATGAGTTGGACCTATATCATTTTTCTTGCTCAGCTCAGTAAAATGATGATGGGGCATTCAAGTCAGTATGAGGTTGTTTTTGTAATGTGTACCTGTGAGTTAGATAAGTTCATCTCTGAACAATCAAGAAAATCACTTTCCGTGAATAGGGAAAAATATAATGTTAGGCAGCAGAAATATTTGTTGTTGTTTTTTTTAAAGCATTAGTTGCATTTCAAATTGTAAAATGACATCAGTTCAACTACATGGAAGATCTCTGATGTACTTTTTCAGTACAAGTCTTAAACAAACAGTTACATCTGTTTAAACAAGATGAAATATTTTGCATATAATGTGCACATGTTGTACAGTATATTGTTGTTAGTTTCATAGTTTTCATACATTTACAATCAGCTTGATCCACTTCATTTCATTGTCATATGCAGTATTTAAATCATAACCATAATGACTCATCATCAGTTTTTCACCAAAGATTTGTGCAGAATAATTTGGTACCTATATGACTGAGCCACCTACAGATGTTAACTGTTTCATGAACAGAGCAATTTTACAGTACTGCGATGGTGTTTGATTATGTGGTAATATTGATTATTTTCAAAATTGTGATTAAAAATGTTTTCTTCTCTGAACTTATTGCAATCCATAGGTCTCTCTGCTGCAGCTTAGGCCTGTGCAGGCATGGAGCCCCTGGCAGTGGACGATGACATCTGCATCCTCAAACACGAGACTGCATTCACAGCCGCTGGTGAAAGCCCTGTGTCGGTGTGTGCTGGGGACGAATCTGTTGCCTCCCACTTTGCATTGGTCACGGCCTATGAGGACATCAAGAAGCGGCTCCGAGACACGGAGAGAGAGAATACCTTGCTGAGGAAGAGGGTTAAGCAGCTAGAGGACAAGGTATGGATGGAAAGAAACAAGATGGTGGGAGGATGCATGAAAGAAAGAAGTGATTAGTTGTGGAGAATAAGGTAAAATAATGCAGTGTTTATTCTGCTGGTTAGTTGCCTAAACAGATTCAAGACCTATGGACAAAGATAAATGAAAAAGCTTAAAAAATGTGGAAAAATACAAAATTCTCCGAGGAATGTCAGTACATTTAAAGCCACACAGCGTATAATTTGCTGTGGTGAAACTTGAATGCCTGTATCATAAAAAATTGTTGACTTATCGTCAGTGTTGTAAAATCTCTTCTCTCTACAACAGAGTAAAGGAAGTATGTCAATGCCAAACATTTTATTGGAGTACACAGAGCAGATGAAAAGGCTTTAGTAAGAGGGTTTAAAATACAAAGCAGCCGTGAAGGCCTCAATGCAGCTGGTGGCCTAAAGTCAAAACATGGTGCAAATTTATTAGTTCACATTAATCTCTCACTCTTTTAAGTTGCTGTAGCCACTAATCCATTAACCCTAATATTTGTTCAGAGGCAAGTGACCTCATACTATATACACAGCATATGTACTAAATGAAATTGACTCTTCTGCACATTTATGTCTTGCGTCTTTGTAGCTCTTCAGGCCAGACGCTCCTCCATCAGAGGGTCCTCATTATGTGAACAAGGCCTTCAGTGCTTACCGAGGAATCTACATGGAGAAAGAGGACCTGCAGATGGAGCTTAACAAGCTGGTTTGTCAACTTGTTGATTTGAATTTTCCCAAAACTAATACTATATCCAGGCAAAAAGAACAAATATTGCCTATTTTTGAATCGTTTATCTCTTAATTATTTTTATGTAACATTAATTTGGAACAGTGGGAAGAAAGAGCATATAATATTGTTGATGCTGAAAAAAACAATCTTACCTTTAACTAAGTGATTTAAATTTTGACGCACTAGATGCTGACTGACTTCTTTCTCTTCTACCCTCTCGGCTTCATTTTCATCTTTTTTTTTCTCTTTGTTAGAAAAAGGAGAAGAGTGAGAGTGAGAGGTTGCTGACTGAGCAGCTTCAAGCAAAAGAGTTGGAGCTGCTTCAGCTCAGGACAGAGCTGGAGACCAGCCAAGGTACAGGTAGAGCACACAGGTCCTTTTCTAGTTTGTGTAACAGCTGAAGGGAACATTCAATACCGCGTGAATAGTCCAAGTTAGAAGCTAAAAAGTTTGCATGTACTAATGGCCCAGCTCCTCACGTTAAGCAAGGCGGTGAAGAAAATGACACAGCATCAATCAACCAACTTCAACAAGCAGCCCATGAGCACAGAGGAAATCTGCACCTATGATGGGAGCTGAACTCGCAGCTACTACAAAGTTCCACTGAAAGTTCCAGTCATGAAAACAGACAGTCACCCACCTTTCACCAAATGTTTTAATGGGAGTGCTGTTAGCTGCAGTCAGCCTATCGGATCTAGCCAGGGGGATGAGCCTCATCTGTGAACCAGAATCCACCAGGAACTTTCTCCCTGACTGTGAGTCCTTTATGAAGAGCAGCCTTTCTTTGTCACTAATGGGTGCAGCCACTACCTTTCCCTGCAGCTTAAAGCTGCATGGTGGGCAGCCAAAAAGCTGCTCCCTGGCATCTTCAGGTGGCGATCCCTGCCACCACCAATGGATGGTCAGCCTCTGAGGACGTCTCTGGAGGCTCGGAAAATGCTGCTGGAGCCACCGTCTGGACTTCGAAGCATTTTGTAGCCTGGAGGATACTCTTCCATGAGCGAGCAGTAGTCCTCCTTCAGGAGCAGCAGAGAGTTGTTGAGGACAAGCCCGGGCTGAAGGTGGGAGCTCTCTAAGGAACAGGTGGATGAAGAGGAATCCACCATCATCTGTACCCAGCAGGGACAATATGCTCTCCATCAGCTCAACACCTGTGCCATCTCCCAAGGCTTAGAGAGAGCAGCTTCTCGGCCCTTTCTGCATCAGAGAGGGAGCAGCGACGCAGATGCAGCGACGCAGATGCAGCGACGCAGATGCAGCGACGCAGATGCAGCGACGCAGAAGCAGCAACGTAGAAGCAGTGTATTTCCCTTGGAGCAGAGGGTCCCAAAGCATGATCATTGTTCACTGGGTGGACAGCAGATTAAGCGAGGCGACCACATGATGGTACTTTGTGTCGTCTGATGAAATCCCACAAAGAGCAAATTGTGCTTCAATATGCATGCAGCTAAAAGGCCAGGATCTCAAGAACTCATGCAGGGTCTTAACTGTCTGTGGGCGTGGAAAATCTGACACCGCCTGAACTTTATTTGGCAATGGGACAGCACCACTGGCAGAAATGCAGTGGCCCAAAAAACCTATGACAGGCAACCCAAATTGACATTTTACTGGGTTGACAATCAGGTCATGTGCTGCTAGTCGTTGAAAAACCTGACCTAGGAGGGACATGTGCTGCTCGGCAGAGCTGCTAGCCACAAGGATGTCATCCAAATATACACAGACGAAGAACAACCCACGCAAGACCGAATCCATCAGCCGCTGAAAGGTTTGGGCGCCACCTTTAAGGCCGAATGGCATACGTAAAAACTCGAACAGGCCAAATGGAGTAATTACAATGGACACCATGGAGGGAAATCTTCCTCTGTGTTTGGAGTCTCAGCCATTACCACCTACTCATCCGCCAAAACATGAGCGGGTTTGAGCCTATCAATATAGACTGTCTCATCACGCCCCTGATTACTGTGCAATCTCTGTCAGTAAAGACCACTACTGGCACAAAATCTATATAAAAAAAAATAGCTTTCTATGTGTATTAAACATTATCTGTAGACTGAAGCATGCCTAAGGTCTGTGAGTTAGGCACTCTCTTCCCACTACTAACATCTTAGTACTTTAAGAAATATGCAAATAATTTAAATGAGTCAGACTACAGAGACCAAACTATAGCAAACTTTAGCTACAATTAAAAAAATGCATGAAATAATTTTTTATGGTCTTTTCCTTGGCACTATTCTTTAACTTTACTGAAAAACATCATAAAGTTAAAAGATAGAAGGAGGAATTTCTGATGACTTTGGAAAAACAATAGCATTGTGATGGGAATCCAATGACACGTACACTAAACTCTGATGTGCACCTGCAGTACTGACCCGACAAATGCTCAAAAAATATTCTGCATGAAACGCATTTAGAACTTTGCCTCACGCAGGGTTTATTGTTTCAGTGTCTTTTACTGAGTGCTAATCCTTTGTAATCCACAAGTTTCTTATGTTTATCTTAACATGGAAGTTATATTTATGTATACACACATTATTCACAAAAGGTATGGGATATTTGGCTCTCGGAATAAATGTCAGAGTTCAGTATAACATTTAAAGGTGAACTTAATTTGACCTTCTATAAACTTTTGAATGCACATGTCCAACTGTCCAGTGTTTACGTATTTATTGAATAACGTGCTGTTCTCTAACAAGGTACAAATCACAGTGTCGAATCCATGAATCGACAACTAAATGTTCTGGTCCAATCACAGTTTGTATTTCAGATATCTTGAACAGACAATAGAGAATAAATTCAGCTTTGATTTCCACACACAGAACAGTCAAAAAAGAAGTAATCAAAGACTGTCAGCCATTCACAAACTCATCTTCTTCTTCTGTTATACGCAGGCATCTTCCAGCCCGTTTTCACATACTGCTCTACATGTTTTTACAATATTCTTACACTCAAAAACCGGACAAAATTCACAAAAACAACCAATATTGCCTCAAAGGTTTTTGGTCTTCCAACCCCAAACCTCTCCCAGTTAAATTCCAAAGTCATCACACGCATCACAAACACAATATTACAGGATCACACTCAGCCACTACATCAGTATTTCACATCACTACCATCTGGACGTAGATACAGAACACTTAGATTCAGTAAAGCACGCTTCAAAAGCAGCAGTCTCATCCTATCAGCCATAATTGCACTAAACAAGTAAACGTGTGACATCTGACGCAAGGATTTTTGATGTTTGATGTCGTCTGTGGTTGTCTATGATGTGTAAATGTGTAAACGTATGTAAGGCACATAAAATCAAATTGTGTACAATATGTGAAAGTGAATTTCCAGTATGGGACAACAAACAAACTAACAAATTTAATCATACCAGTTACATTTTTACATCACGAGACCAAGATGGCGCCTAACAGTCGATAAACAGTATCTGGCCATTGGGAGGCTTTAAAAGGGATGTTTGTCAGATGAAAGTTGCTGCTGAGCTTCAAGTGTCATCAGCAGGCTGCAACAGAGACACAGAGAGACTGGAAGAGTCACAGACAAGAATAAAAGTGGACATCCTTTGGCCACATCTCACTCGCTGATCGCCGCTTCGTTGTGACCAGTGCCTTCCAAAATTTTTTGTTGTATAATACCCACAACTGCTTTTAACTTTTGTTTCAATAAATTGTTTAAGATGAGGAAGTTACCATTGCATGCTTCTACTTAGATGCTCTAACTTCATATTACACAGTAATATTTCCTTTTATATGAATAACCTGTCTACTGAAAGCAAAAAAATACTCTTCAACCATACCAAACCATCACTTCCGTAATGTATCAAAGTACCCCCCCCCCCCCATTGTGTCACATGATATCATGATATTTTACCACTGTAAATGATGTTGCCTTGTCTCTGGTATAAACTTAAAATCAGTGTCAGTAAAGTAACATTTTTTTTTCCCTCTGTGTTGGTGAAGTGATGAAGAGTCTGAACAGCCCTCAGGACTACTGGAAGGTAGAGATGGCCAGCACCGACATCCAGATCCACAGACTGCAGGAGGAGCTAGAGAAGGTGACTCTGGAGAACAGTCGACTGCTGGAGAGAAGCACAGTAAGTGAGGAAGGGAGGAAAGCACTGGAGAGGGGAAGATACTGAAGAAAGGAGAGAACAGCAGACTCTTGTGGAGATATGGCATAATGGGAAGATGGGGAAATATTGGAGGGGTGCTTGGTTTAAGTGAGAGAAGGTGGCACTGGGAGACAGAGTAGGGGGAAGAAAGTTGGAGATCAAACGAATGGTTATAGTTAGTAGCTGAAATAAAAAGACTGAAGGAGAAACAGTCTGTATTGGTATTTAACTAAAGGAGACACCACCTCTTTCTGTTTTTCCCAACTTAACTCTGTTTTAGGGGGAACCTCTTGGCCTTAACGGACCAGACTTGGACCAGACAGGTGATACAAAGTGTAATGCAAGGTATAGTGATTTTATGACTATTCTTGAAGAGTGGCAACTGTTCAGAGTATAACTATCATTTGTGTTACACCAGAGAGAAATTACAAAACCACAATTACAATGAACTGTACAGGTGGAAAGTCTGTTTACTGAGACTGATTACTTAAGACACATTGTTTTCAAAGGACAAACTGGTAGCAGTGTCTAATTAAGGAAACAGGAAAAAGTTTAAATGACCAAAATTAGCCAAATGGTTTGCATACTGCAGCCATCCAACTGTCTGCTTTGTAATTTAGATCTAGATATTGAATAGTTTTTCTCATTTCTGAATAGAACTGGATGGTTCTTTCAAAACCTCCAGAAAAGATAAAAGAAACAGGATACATGAGGTTTTATGGGTCAGCTAGGTGTGTTGGTAGTATTAATATCACAGTTTTCCTCTTTCTGCTCCTACCCAGGATGCACTCACTATTAAGTGTACTTTTCCTGTTCAGCCACTAGAGGAGGGTGCAGCTTAACACAACTTCATACACCGCTAGCAGCCTATGAAGTTGTTTTCTTTTTAGGTTTGTTGCTGTTTCAGTCAGGTGTTACATTAGAATGCATTGATGAGATGTTGCATATTTGTACAAGGTGTTGATAAAGAAAGCTTGTAGGTGTTGCAGTTCTCACATAACACCTTAATTTGTATTGGTTATTTCATACATGTAAAGCAGGTGGAATTACCATTTCATCTATCATTGCACCCGAGCATTATATCATATTTCCGAGCCTGCAAAATGCAGATAAGATGTGCCTTAATAATGTGACTTATGCTGTGAAGTGATTATGCTCTGAAGCAGCTCAGTCAGTGATGGTGTTAAATATGTCAGCAATGGAGCAAGTCATTTAGCAGAAATACAGTTTTCACAAAGAGAGTACTCCAGCAGGAGGTCTCTCAAGGAATAATTTGGTAAGTGGATTAGGCTTCCAACACATTTTGATCAAATCCATTCATTAGGTGTCACCCCAGCTTTTAGCACACAGGTGAAAGTGAAAATTCCAGTGCTTAAGGAGAGGCCATTTATTTAAAAAAAAAAAAAAAAGAGAGAGAGAAACCCTTCCATGTCTGATACCTGGATGATCCACCACAACAATATGATTTGAACATCATGTTCTGATTTTCTGTAGGGAAACCACCATGCCGCAGACTTACAAGGCTTTGTGCAGCGAGTTCACTCGACTCCATTCCGAGCTGAAGCACCAAACAGCCCTGATTAGAAAACTCAGACCACTGGTCAATGAAACAAGACAAGGTAAGGCATCGACACTCACACACACGCAAAAAATGTACGCAAGCTCAAGATGGTAAGCTTCTGTGTAATTTTTATTCACGCCATTCCAAGCTTAATTTCTGTTTCAGTGAAACATAGCTCTTTCCACACCACATTACACCTGGTGTCCACACTAGTCTGGTAAATTTGAGCTGCAAATTAGAAACATTTTGATTTGTTTTAATGCTGTAGTCTTTTTTTTTTTTTTGTAGTGATAAACCCAAAAACCTTCAGAAACAGTTACATGTTTGCACACATTGAGTTCCTGATTTGCTCTTCAGGGCTAATGTGTGTAATAAAAAAAATAAAAAAACAAAAAAACAACAGTTTGAACAACACTGTGGATGGAGGCCTCTTCCAACATGGCATTAAAACCTGGGTGTAGTCACCAGTCTTTTGTTTTTAAATGGAACTGTACTATTGTGAATGTAGCCACATTTCTAAAGATTTACAGATGCGGAACTCATTTAAAAATGAAAATCATCTGGTCCTTGCCAGGCCATAAAATGATTTAAGCACAACCTTAGATAAACAGCAACACACATTATACAGTGCCATTACTTATTTAAGAAAATCTAAGCCATAGTGACGAAAACGTGTGGAAAAGTTAGCGCACCCCTGCTTCTGTTAGAACAAGAAGAGGAAGACTCCAAATGCTGCTCATCAAATACACTTGATACACCAATCACCAATAAGTGTACCTTCCATATAAAAGCAGTTTTGGTAAATAATTGGTCTGAAGAGCTCAGGTGTGTGTCAGCATAATGCCAAAAAGGAAAAGACATCAGCAGTTTCTCTGTGATCATTTCTCCATTCTGATGGAGAAGCAATTTCTTCATCAGAATGGCTAAAAAAACAAAAACAAGAAAAGAATCAAGGTGTTGTAGTGGCCCAGATTGCAACCCACTTGAAATACCTTGGTGGAACCTTAAAAGGGCAGAGTAGAAAGAATATATACAAATCTCTCTCTTTATATAGCACAGTATTATAAAGAAAACTGGTCCATATATCCTGGTCAGCGTATGTGAGATACTGCAGACAGGATTATTTCAAACCATTGCTGCTGATCTGCAGTATATGGTGCCTCTAGGCTTTTAACTCATGTGGTCTAATTAGCTTTCAAACATACCACTTATTAACACTTTTGGCTTAGTTTTTGTTGAATATGTTAGGATACAGTCATGTGTTGTTGCTTATCTGAGGTTGCAGTCACTTAATTTCAAGACCTGTTGAGGACCAGATGAGGCTTTTTTTTTTTACATCCTGATACATAAACCCTTAAAATGAAAAGAGGGTGACTCACATGAGTGAACAGAGTAAAATAGCTCCAAAATAAGCCTTGGGGGTGGGGATGAATACTCTGACAAAAGCTCGGTTGAAGCATCTTTTGCAATCATCTGCAAGTAGTTAATGGGTGAAGTGGAGATTTAAAAATAGTTTTATTTAAAACAAATGACTCTTTTTACACTGTTACTTTAATTCAGCTGCTTGAAGTAGAACAGCTGGAATTCAAATTTTGCAACTCCAGACAGAAACTGAAAAAAACCACTGCTTCTTTGTGCTCTCTAAAAGAAAAAGAAAAAAAAGGTGGGGGGGTTCTACGCTTTGTGATCACTCCTTCTGCTCCTTGTTGTACTTTGTATAAGGTTTTGATAAGCCTGTGGATATTTTAACTATCCAACAAACACCTTGAAAGGATTTATTCCTCCGGTTTCTTTCTCCTGCAGCACTGTATGCTGAGAGTTGTGATATCTGTTGTTGATCGTCAGAAGACGAGAACACGAGGTGAAAATTAGAATGAAATATGGCAAGAAAATAGATGCAAGTCCGTTCATTACATTGAATAAGAGAGTATTCCTGTGATGCGGATAAGCTAGAAAGTGAAATAAGAAAAAGCAAAGGCAAGGAGAGCAGCAAGAAAGAGGGGGAGGACTATGTGCAATGTGTTTATTCAGTCATTCTGTGCATTTGTATTCTTCTAATCTTCCTCCTTTGGTATCACTCATATTCAAATCAGACCATCTCATGGGAAGCATAGCGGGGAGGGATGGATGGATAGATATTACCCAGAATGTCTCTGAAGAGAAAAAAAATGCATAAAGCAGGAGCAGGGGCTGTCATTTAAACTTTAATACAGCACAAGATAATGATTTGATATCAAGGCAATGATGTGTGTGAGATTAGGATATTGGATTTATGTGTGGATGTGTATTATGTGGAAAGAAAGTGGCTTTGTTTATGCACAGAGGCTTGTTTGATGAGGCTTTATTCAAAACCAAATTATTATTTTAGGTGATTTCACATGCAGCGACATTTACATGGTGTACTTTTTGTTTTACAAAATGTTACCTGCTAAGTGTTGTCAGGTTTTACTTCAGTGCTCTGCGTCTGTGCCATCAGGTCTGATATTGAAAGATCAAAAATGTAACTGTTTTATTTATTTATGTAATTAATTAAA
>JBAMYA010045697.1:0-11528 GCA_037176975.1 Arrhamphus sclerolepis | reverse complement strand
TTGAATAAAGTTCCAAATTCAGTTATTTTGAGCCTGAATCTTAGAACCAAAAGCAAAATAGTTTTAACTGCTGTTTTCGTCTTTTTCCCCTTTGTCTTCTGCTTAATTTTTAAATTTTATACTTTTATTCTGCACTCTTCGTTTTAAATTTAATTATTGATTTTATTTGCCTCTTGTGATTTTATGTAGATGTAAAGCACTTTTAATTACCTTGTGTATGAATTGTGCTCTAGAAATAAACTTGCCTTAATGGGAATGTATAGCAAGCTTTTTTTCTTATTGGTCTCTTACTGTTCTCTTGGTAGAGTTAAATTTTATTTTGTTTGAGTTGTAATAAAACAGGACCAGCCCCATCAGTGGGTACATCAGAAACGCCCCAGATTTATTTATTTATTTATTTATTCCTAAGGATTCTCTGCTACATAGGCTGCTGCTGTCAGCTGAGTTGTCAGCTATTGTCCCTCAGCCTTTAAAAACTAACTCCTGACCCAGAGGATAAATGCCTCATTGCTGATGACATACAAGTACAGCAATCTCGCACCTGGAGACTCTGTGGTCCAAATGGAAACTCATTACCCGTGTCACCGAGACCCTTGGCAGCACTGGGTGCCAAATCATATGTTGAAAGGGTGTTGAGTTTTCACGGCTCAAGGGCTCTTCTGTGATTATTGTGGTGAGGTTTTCGTCAGTGTTCCTAAAATTAGTTGAAATGGGTTTTGAACAAAATCCCAGTCCTGTTTGGAAATTTATCAGCTTTTAAAACTGTATTTTGTATTTGTTTTCTATCGCTGCATTTAAACTGTGAGACTGATACCTGGGAGGTCCACTCCTGCAGAACATAGTAGTAGTTTTAAACTATAATGGATAGCGATTGCACATAAGTTTTCCTTTTGGTCCCCTGCTATCAGTTTATATTAACATAAGCTTTGATTTAATCAAACTTGTCTTGCCTGTTGACAGGTTGTATGACGTTGGAGGTCAGCGAAGTGAGAGGAGGAAGTGGCTAAGCTGCTTTGATTGTATTCATGCTGTGGTGTTTGTTGTGGCCCTCAGCAGCTATGATATGACACTGGTGGAGGATCCCACGATGGTAAGAAAAATAGTAACAAATGATACCACTTATGCTGTAAACGCTCATTTTCTCTGCCTCTTCATAAACATACATGTGTTCTGGGACGTTTAGAATCGTCTTCAGGAGAGTCTTGAGCTTTTTTCATCAGTATGCAGCAACACCATCTTCCAGAGAGCTTTGTTGGTAAGTTTATCAACAGGAACTGATTCCTGACTCCCTTAAATGAATGGGCGCATCTGACAAACACATGACATGAAGTCTAATTGATTTGTAAAGCAGGTTGTTGTTTTATTGGCTGCGAGCATTGTTTAACAGCTGTTGATTATTTTCCCCTCAGCAGTATGAAGAGACTCTCTAGATGTGACTGGAAATGACAGAGCTGGATAGTAGCCAGGCATGACCAATATTTCACATAGAGCATGTTTTTTTTTTTTTTCTTCTTCTGCGCGCGTGCGTGCGTGCGTGCGTGTGTGTGTGAGTGAGAGACTCTAATGGAAATTGTCATCAGACACAGCTCTGATAAGGTACTTTTTTAAACTGTATTCAGCCAGAAACTGGTTCATGCTCTGAGAAACACAAACAAATGGCATCTTGATGTGACATTTATCACACAGGACTCTAAAAAGTGATTCATTGTTCTGGCTGCTGCTTAAGAGTAAGATGGACCTTCTTTAATTTAGCTCAGTGTTTTGATTTCTGGCCTCAGAGCTCATGTTGAATTATATTCTGCTAAACGTGCGTGTGATTGTTTGGATGACGACTTTGGTAGGTAAGAGTTTTACGGCATCAAATAAATAAATTGGATTTATGGTCCAAGTAAATGGTGAACCCAATTTTTATTTTTATTTTTCCTCCTGCATAATTCAGAGATTTTATTTCTTTTTTCTTTTTTAGACCCATGAGTTGTGGTTTAGTCTGTTCTGACAGACATCAGAAGGTCCTAGATGTCAGTATTTGCTTTTAATCATTGAAGTCTCTTACAGATTCTGTTCATGAACAAAACTGACCTTTTCTGTGAGAAGATCCTACACTCAGGGAGACACTTGAGAGTTTACTTTCCTTGTTTTAAAGGTACACCATAAGATTGTTTTTGTTGGGTTTTTTTTCCATGTAATCTACTGGCCTAAATGTCTTGAGAATAAACACAGAACTGTTAATCTTTTCATCTTAAGAATGGGATACTTAGAGGTGCAGTACAAGGAGTATAAAACCCCAGTTTCAAAAATGTTGGGACACTAAAACGTAAATAAATGTTACTGGCATCAAAGTCAAAATAAGATTTTCCAAAATATTACAATTTCAGTGAAATGATAAAACATCTTTATGTCTGCTATGTTCTTTGTTTTATTGGGAATAAAATTAGGGGTCGAGATTTGCAACTCATTCAATTGTTTTTTTTTTGTTTTTTAAGTGTCCCAGCTTTTTTTTTTTTTTTAAATTGTACATAAATTAGGATGCATTAAATGTTTGAAACATTTGACAGAATCTTCTACTGTAACTGCTCTGAATGTGGCTCATAATCTGCAAAACTGTTTGTTGCCATCTTAAGATGCTTTTTCTTAATTAACTCTTCATGCTCCTTGGAGACTAGTGGTATTTTTATGTTATCCATTCTGATTGGATGTTCTACATGTATATTCCAGACTGACTCTGGCATCATATTTTATGTATTTGGATTTTAGAAGAAACCCAGCGTGTTCCTTGTTTCATTAATATTGTATGAATAGATTCCACTGAGGAGTTCTTGGCAATAAAGAAAAAGTTTTATTGTCTTCCTTTTCTGCCCATCTAGGAGCAGATTATGATGTGGATGCTGCAGCTCACCACATCACTGCCGTGTTTTCAGCATGTAACGCGAATGTTGACAAGCCCGTGTACCACCATTATACCACTGCCACGGACACTGCGTGCATTCAGGTGGTCTTCCACATGGTCATTGACCAAATTATCAAAGGAAACCTAGCAGCTGTCCAGCTGTTGTAGGGTTCAAGAATTAACAAGTTGTGTTTTAGTCATTAAATTATTCCATTTTAACTTTTAATATATTTTTATGAACATCTGTTTAACTTATATGGTTCAAGATGTGCATTGTTTTAAATAAAATACTCGAAATACTGCCAAAAATATTTCCTTCAATCATAAACGTGCATTTTAACTACAGTTTCTGACAACTTTTCAAATGATATTTAAACTTGAGTAACTTGAGTAAATGACTTGTTCAAGCCTGTCGGAAAAGAAGCAACAACTTAGCAAAGATGTGAAGGATCGAACATTGTGTGTTTGTCATGAAGCATTTTCAACAAAGGCTGCATTATAATCAATTTAATGAAAATTGAGCAAATGTTTTACACTAATACATTTACAATTTGACAGATTTCATCACAAAAATATTGTTTCCCATCTAAATCATTGCCTGCTAAATTAACAGTTCTTTTTATTATCCTTCAAGAAGTAGGCTTTATTGTCCACTGCAGATTTGGCTTCATTGTTTAGTCTTCTGCACAGTCCGAAGAGTCCAGGGAGAGGAAGATGTCCGCCTTGCACTTCAGTGATCCCTTGGTTTCTTGGGATAGTTCACAACTCTGCAGGTTTGGTGAAATGTCTTTGATACAAACAGGCTGTTTAGAGAGAATGAAGACAGACGAGTTCACATGAGAGGGTGATTATACGTCAATAAATATGAAAACCTCTTTATTACAGTAGTGACATTGACTCAGGTATTTTTCTAAGCATTTTAACTATTGCATTTTTAAAATTAAATTGGCAATTTGCATAAGGAATTGAATGCTGCTTCATAGTTGTATATTCATAGTAAGCTTGAAGAGCTTTTTCTCAAACAATTGAGAATTGGTGCTGAAGTGAAATGGGAACATGAGAATTAAAGAAACTGGAGATTTGCGCCCTAATGTGACCAAAAACTCATGACTGAACAAAGCTAATGACCACTGACCATCGTCTTGAAAATGGAGTTGTGTGAAGTGAGTCCAGACAGCAGGATGTTGGCCGCAGACTCTCCGCTGTCAGACGGAGGCTCCTCTCTCCTCACGTACGGGGACCTCCTGATACCGGACAGCAAGCCGGACGCCCGCCCCACCGAGTAGTAGCTCGGACCGGCCACCTGCTTGTACCATGCCTCCGTCGGAGTGCAGGCGACCAGAAGGAAGATCACCGCGGCGAGGAAGGCAAGTTTGGACGGCATCTCCATGTCCGCTGCGCACCGCTGCTGGTCCTGTGGACGCCGCTGACTGCCCCCGTCCTCGTGTCCAAGGTGTTTTTATAGCATCCAGTGGGCATCCTCCTCGTTTCGTCAATAAAAGCTGGAGTGAGCGATCATAGACCGAAAAGAAACGACATCCCGTGAGTGCCTGAGGGAGGGTTATTAAATGGCTTTGTTTGGGTTATTATAGCGGCCCTGGAGTGTTTTACAAAACCATCCAGAAAACACTTTTACAGTTTCAGGGTTTTTTTATTGCAAAGTTTGGAGAATATGATGAAGAAAAACAAATGTGAACGTTTTTGCAGAAATAGCCTACAGATGTTGAACTGTGATATTTCCCTTCCATAAATATAATCTGTCCCTGGGAGCTTCAAAGGTTTGAATCCATGCAGGTAGACAGTTTTTCTTTATTTTCTAAAGCTTTTTCATCTTCATCTTTGGAGTACAAATCTTTCAATTTCGGTCCTATTACCCGACATTAAACTTTAAATAAAATAGGAAATCAAAATGTTTTGTTTTTTTTTTGTTTTGTTTTATGTTTGTTTTGTTTTAAATGAAGTATGAAAATATGAAGAAATGTGCTTTAAAAGAAAAAAAAGAACACAGCTACAGCACTGTTAAATTCTCTGTTTAAAAACAAAACAAAAAAAAACTCATTTGACATAGATGACTTCTCTAACTCCTCTTTCAGACCGTCTGTCTTGTCTGTCCAAAATATGAACATTAATTCCTCAGTGTCTTTTTTATTTTTTATTTTTTTTTCTTCTCTAATGTAAAGCTCTGACTAGTCCCCACTAATGTGGACTGTGGCTTATGTCTTTTCCACTTGGCATTGTGTTAAACCTCTGAATACTTCGGACCAGCAAATTGTGAAAAGGTCTGCTTTTATGCTAGCCTGGTCCTCACCAGACTCTCTGGACTTCATTTCATTCCTGCAAAGACTTCTGACCTTATTCTGCCAGAAATAATTAGACGGACAATAAAGTTTTACGATATTGTCTTCATACAGTCGTGTGGTTACACATGAGCTATGATTAGCAAGGTTTTAATTAATTCATACCAAACTAAAGACATTTGCACACATACTTTTACACGTGTTTTATTTACAGATATGATACAGGAGCTTGAGTCTTCAAAAAAAAAAAAGTTGGTGGAGGCATCTATAATCTTCCAAACTGGTCAAAGTTTATTGTCTCATTTATCACTGACAAGATGAATGTGCTGCAGAGAAATTGTCTTCTGGCTAATGTAGACTGGAAAGTGAAGTTTTCAGAAAATTAATTGACTTTATTAATCAAGTTAAGACTAAAGGTCAATTCAAATAGTCTTTCAGTTGTTCCTGACTGAGGGAAGTCCTCCAAAAGTAGAGATACTAGTTGGGTTTAAGTGCTTGAGAAAGCTTCACTGCCTCCTTTCTTTCTGTCGTCATTGACAAAAACACATTCAGAGCATATTGGCGTGATGCTGCTACCCTGTTTGTTGGATGCTGCAAAGGCTGAAAGAAGTGAGGTCAGATGTGAGTGGAAACGGATGGTCCATGGTAGGATTGGAAAAACAAGAAAACACCTCCATCTGTTGGGTGACAGTGAGAACTACAGGCACAAAATTCATGTTCAACATTTAATGGAAATTTGCATGCAAAAGAACTTCAAAGTAATTCAACACATAGCCTACATTTTCTTCAAAATGAAGTTTGCATGTAATTATTCAAAGATGAGTCAAAGATAGTGTGGCCTGCTCTCATAATGAGATAACCACCAAGTCTGTCTTTCTTTTCACCTTCTTTATTCTTTAATATCGGTTAAGGTGAAAATGAAAAAAAAGAACCAAAAAGAAAACCAACACATGATAAATATACATGATATTGTTAAAACTGATAGTAACACTTGGTTGATATACTGTGTCATCGTGTTAAGGAAAAACCATCTTACAGCACAGTGCCAGCTCCACTGTGGTTGCTCTTTGACCACAACAATGCAGCTTCAGTGTGCATCTGCAGAGAACTTAGACTTCTGGATAAAGGTTTCATACTTTACATCTCACATGTAGATCCTGCAGTGAGAGGTTATGAAGTTGAGCACTGAAGAAACAAAAGCTCTTGTTTTTTTTTTGGGTTTTTTTTGTTTTTTCATAGACGGAAATTTGCAAACTCAGATTCCAAAGCAGATAAGGTGTTTTTTTGTTTTTGTTTTTCATAGGTTCACTTTCTGATGGGTTTCTGAGTGGAAACCGCTTCAGTTGATACTCTGAGAAATCTGACTTGATTCTTTTTTTCTTTTCCTTTTTTTCTTTTCTTTCTTTTTATATTTGCATGTCATTTCATTTTTTTTTTTACTTTACTGTCTATTCAGACGTTATCTGCAGCAAATGCACAGTGGGGAATCAGCAGCAACATTCCAGTGTGCGCGGAAGCGAAAGACATAATTAATAGCTTTAGAGAATCGGTTGTTTCACATCAATCTTTAGCGCACTGTGAAACTAACATTTTGGTGTTTGGTATTCTACAGTGGGAAAGATTATTCACAAATGGAAAGAATTCAAGACGGTTCGAGACAGTTAAATTCTTGATGGCGCATTTATGGGTGCATTTCCATCAGCAGAGGTCCAGAGAAAGATTTGCAGATGCTGATTGACCTGACAATGATTTCAAACCCATTCATGAAGAGACAGTAAAGGACACACAAACAAAACCACACTGCTTCTGGAAGGGAATGAACAGATAAGACAGAAATATAAGACGTACACTGCATTCCAGTGTACAAATCTAGCATCCTTTGTAAAACATGGTGGTGATAGTATCATGCTTTGGCCCTTTTAAAAAAACAACTTTACATCTGGGTTACCTTTAGTGGTGGAAGAATTAATTCTGAGTTATACCAATATATTCAACAGTAAAAAAAAAAAAAGAAGAAAAAATATGTCAGGACATCTGCCTGTGAACACGTAAAACAGAAAGTGGGTCACCACTAATACCACACTGCACCTGACTTGTTGCCGTTCGGAGAACATCATCACATCTTCTCTGAAGGGCTCGGTTTCATATGTATGGTTTTAATGTTCGGATTTAGCCTGTCATCCGAGTCTGTGATGTGTGCAGCCTGACAGAACAATGACGGATGACAAAGAAAATAGAGCAGGCTGAGGAGAAACACGGTCTCTTTGCTTCTGTTCCCACAACGAGTCAGCAGAGCTTTGTGTAAAAACTCTTACTGATTAAATTTTAATTGGCAGAAAACAGGTTCAGCATGTCAGATGGGCACAAAAACCTCAAGTGGATGCTTATATTACATTTTCTGAGTGGTAAGTGCAGCATTAACGTATCTAATCTTTAAGACAAAATGAAAATATTACACTAAAGTTGATATTACATTTGTATTTCAGGTGTCCTCTGCAGTACTTGGAATGTGGTGTATCGACAGCAACGTATTTGTGCGATAAAAGGATCATCTGTGGTCCTTCTTTGTTCGTTTAGCTATCCTGCCTCAGAAAATGTCGAAAGTGTGAAGTGGAGTCACGGAATAAAAAATATATACAATGGCCCTTTCATTTACGATAGTGAACTGAATAACACTTCTTCAAGATTTGCGTATATCGGTGACAGAAAAGGGAACTGTTCATTTAAAATACTCAAAGTGGAGCTTAATGATACGGGAATATTCGCCTTCAGATTTACAACTATGTCCAAAAGAAATAAACCGAATTCATACACTGGTGACCCAGCGCCAGAGCTAAAGATCGGTGGTACGTTTTCTTTGTCTTCACTATGATCAGATCTGCATTTAGAAAATCATGTGCATGTTTATCTGTAAAGTGTTATGCACGAGCTGCGCTTTATTCTTCCAGAATTAAAGATTGATGTGACAAAAGAAAGTGGAAGTGACCCAGTGAAGGAAGGTGACTCGCTGAATCTTACCTGCAAAAGTAACTGCGATGAGAAATTTTCATCTGAAGTGACCTGGTTTAAGGAAGGAAATCCCGTAAATGAAGGACCAGTGCTTTCTTTCCCAAACATTTCTTCTACCGACTCTGGAAACTACTCTTGCTCTCTGAAAGCACACAACGGGACCAGTTCAAAGGTCACGCGTATGGATGTTGGATGTGAGTACTGGACATGAACACCGTCATCGGGATCCACGTCGGATGATATCCTTGGTGTAATAAATCTCACACTTTTAGACACTCAGCAGCCTGATGTCTCTGATAATCTAATCTGGTTTCCTTCCAGACGGCCCTAAGAACACATCAGTGTCCGTCGCACCATCAGAAGAGGTAGTCGCCGGAGGCATCGTCACCCTGATCTGCAGCAGCCACGCAAACCCACCAGTGGAGAATTACACCTGGTTTAAAATGCACAATAATGACCCCCCTGCTGTTGTTGGACGCCAACCCGCTCATCATTTGAAGAAATTTTCTCAGCGTGATGAAGGCCAGTATTTCTGCTCTGCCACCAACAGACACGGGAGCCACAATTCCTCTGTTGTGAGGCTGAAGCTGAAAGGTAAACGGATTCACTTTTAAGATTTCTATGGATTAATGGAGCGTAAAATTTAATTTTATCGGTGGAAACTGGTGCTTGTACAATTTAATTTAAAGTGGCGTTGTAAAGGGTAACATTGTAATGTACAGATGGTGAGAGATTATTAGAAGGACTTCTGAATATAAAGCAGTTTTACCCATCATGCAGTGTGATTCCCAGTGCTCAACAACAGAAATGTTTAATAGTTTCTACCAGTGGAAAAATCCACATTATTGTCATCATAAAAGATGATATAGCAGCTCAAAGGCTCTTGTGCAGGGCGTCAAACTCTATTTCATCCTGGGCCACATCATCACCATGGTTACCGCTAAAGGGACAGTTATTCTTTTTCTCAGCCCGCTACACTGTCAGATTTCCCGCTGGTCCCTGGACTCAGTCATAAAATAAAGGGAATATAGTGTTTTGTTTTTCTTTTGACATAAAAACTCAAATTCCACAAAATATGCAAAATATGCATAAAGTCACATTTTTTTTCTCATATCACAAATTTAAAATGTAACTTTTTAAAACTATTACTTTTTTGTTAAACAAAAGGAAATGTTGCAAAACGGTAAATTTCCTGATATCAGATCTCTATTTTTTTAAGTGAAATTTTGACTTTTGTACTATCACTATTTTTTTCTTAAATCATACATTAAAAAAAGACTTTTGTAGGAAAACAAATTCTGTTGTAAAATTGCGAAAAGACTTTTTTCTTTAAAACAACCAAATTTAAAAAAAAAATTTTTTTTCACCATGCAATCAAACATGTTGAAATTAAAATTATCTATCAACTTTTTGCAACATTTTGACATAAAATTACAAGTGGTAAAATTGTAACGTGTTTTATATTTTCAACTTTTGTCCTAAAGTCACAAATTCTTGTTACAAGAACTTACATTTGACAGAAATTACAAGTTTTGACAAAAATGAGCAACTTTTTGTTATGAAATCCTGTGCAAATATTTACTAAATCCCGACTTTTTGACATAAACGAAGCTGCTCCACTTTTTGACGAGCAGTCGCATTGAAATTTTGTCTTTGCTCGTTCTTGAGAAAATGACGTGGTGGGCCGGATTTGGCCCGTGGGCCTTGAGTTTGACACATGAAGCATAACATTTGGTTCAAACAAACGAAAAAAGGATCATATATATTATCATATAATGCTTTTTAGCTAATGTCTGACATTAGAATTAGAGTTGAAGTGATGCTTCAGAACTGATACTTTCCCCTTCAGTGTACTGGAACATCAAAATTGTCCTCATCATTGCTGCTTGTGTCGTGACACTTCTCACTGCGACTGCTGTCATAACCGTCACGAGGTAGGGTATATCTACAGAAAACATCCTTCGATGTCACACAGAAATCAGATGTTGATGTTAAAAGGTTTGTTAATTTGCTTCAGACTCTGCAAAAGAAGGACCAGGCCTCCAGAAGCAGAAACTAACAGTGACATGGACACAGAGGTAACTATAATTACTGAATAAAGATGATTGTAATGATCTCATTTTGCCTGTTTTATGAAAATCTAGAAGTGATATTTTCTGGTGTGGATGACCAACATTAAGAGGTTATTTGTACATATAGTTTTTAGAAGCACGTGAAGCTCCAATCCAGATGTTTTTTTTTGTATAATGGGCCTCAGATGAAAGAGCAGCTGTTGTTTTCATTGTGTGTACGAATGTAAAAGCATCAAGCAGCAACTCTGTTGCTAAAAAAACATATTCACATAGTACTTGTCTCCTCTTTTATGTATCTTTATTCATATTTAGAATGAAGAGTACATCAACTGGCCGATGTCTGACACAAGCCGACCAGAGGAACATCGGTGTGAAACAGATATAGTCTATACAGTTATCATCCCCAAGAGAAAGTCAGACGTGTAAGATGGTGTCACATCTGTCATTATTTCATTTTTTTTTTTAAAAAAAAGTAATTTGTGCTGCATCAGAGTCAGTCATCAGCTCTGTCACCTGCAGGCTGCAGCAGATGGACTCCCATGATGATGGTGATGATGACGAAGGTTTATCATCACCGATTTACAGCACAGTGTGCAGGTAAAGTTCAGCAAGCACACGTCTCATTAATAACTGGGAGCTTAAGGCAGTCTGTGCACAAATATGTACCAGCCCTCCTTCTTTGTCAGGACCCAGACCATTAAACCCTTCAAATATTGAGCCTTAAAGACATCAAACATCAATGTCTTTTTTTTTCTCTCTCTCTTTCTTCCTAGTTTTCATTTTTTCCAATTTGCAGCAAGTTAATTATGGCTTTTCAAACAAACAACTTGAAGAATACGACTGGATAAATACATACTGGATAAATGAAAGCATAATATTAAATAAAAACCACTGAGTCACAAAAAGAGAGATGGTGTGAGGAACATCTTCAGGACGAAGCTGTGTTTAAATGGTTTAAAGTGTTGTCTTATCAGTATCTACATGTCTGTGAAGAAAATGTATCATTAACAATATCTGCTTTTTCATCAAGCAACTCTTTTTTTTTGGGGGGGGGTTCAGGGGTGAAAAGGCTTTGACAGGACTCTTTATTTCCATTTTTGAGTCAATAAGAAACAAACCCAGGAAAGCCCCTGTGACTAAACGACGATCCTGCAACATTCCTCCAGTTGCTGCTGCTTCTGTACTCTGTGTGTGTGTGTGTGTGTGTGTGTGTGTGTGTGTGTGTGTGTGTGTGTGTGTGTGTGTGTGTTTGTGTGTGTGTGT
>JBAMYA010045696.1:0-11528 GCA_037176975.1 Arrhamphus sclerolepis | reverse complement strand
GGAATTGAAGCCACACTGCATCATGATTCCTCTCAGACATTTAATTTCACTCCATATCAAACTGTAATCATAGATCGCCTTTATCATAAGCATTCAAAAGTACTGTGTTATTAATGCCCACACTGGTGAGCCATAACTATGCATGGGGACCTTTCAAATAATGAAAAAAAAGGCCTATAAGCCAACTTAGATCTTAAATCAAAGTCCACACATTTCATCAAAGTTTTCTCCCCATCACATTCCTCTCGCCGACAAGAGGAATGTCACCACAGAGCATGGCTCCGCGAGGATGTCATGCGATCTTTAAGACAGCAATAAGGTCCACTCTTTAAGAGGTTCTTTTAATGTGTTTGACATGTCAGACATAACGTTTTACAGTCCTCAGTACTGCTCTAATTTCTTTCAATTCATCAGTTGTTTCTCTCTCATTTTGCAGAACAGCATTCTTTAGTACCTGTCCTCCTCCAGATGCACCATGTGCTTGGGGCGTGATTACGTGGTGTCCATGGTTGCCATTGGTAACCATGAAATAACATTTATCAACTGGCTCATTTAAATACACAGTGACATTCAGGAGGTGCTTTGCAAGGCATTTATGGATGAATGTTGGCCTGTAGAGGGCAGGACAGGAGGTGGAACCTTATACACAAACTTTGAAGTGCATCTGTGATCTATGAAGGGAAATCGCTTGCTGGTGTGCTTACCTAGGTTTTATAAGCAGAAGCATATTTGGAACATCAGGCCCAGGTCAGCTTCAAATCTGCCACACCCTCTCCAGATATAGGTCCTCCTCTCCTTAAAGAGGCAACACCACCAACAAAGCAGGAAGCCCCTGAGTTCAACCCTGCATACCACTGTGAGGTCACACCCACAAGAGATACACAGCAGAGTGAGTACTTACCAGCACCTGAGCACCAGACATATCCGCTTAAGCATTCCAGCTCACACCCTCAGAACCCCCAGGCTTCCTTTAAAACCTATCAGGAGCAGGGCTCTCCATCATTCAGACATGCAAGCTATCCAAATCATTGTACAAGGAACAATACACAGGATTATCCCACTGATTCAGCTGCTAACATGATAGACTTTGCGAAGTATCTCGTCCGCAGGGAGTTGGTAACCACAGGTCTCACTAAATTTGACGACCAGCCTGAGAGCTATAGAGTATGAGAGTCTTTTTACCTCAACGGCACTCAAGACTTAGAGTTAACAGCTGGCGAGGAGTTGGATCTGCTTGTAAAATGGCTTGGAAAGGAGTCAGCTGAACAGGTCAAAAGAATACGCACTGTCCATATTACCAACCCTCGAGCAGCACTCGAGTTATCTTGGACAAGACTCCAAGAATGCTATGCAACCCCTGAAGTGATAGAGAGTGCTTTATTTAAGTGGCTAGACAGCTTTCCTTGTGTCACTCCAAAGGATAACATTAAGCTAAGAGAACTTGGTGACCTGATCTTGGAGCTACTCTCAGCCAAGTAGGATGGGTACCTACCAGGACTGAGCTATTGATACCCCTCGAGGAATTAATCCCATTGTCCGAAAGCTGCCACCAAGCTTACAAGAAAAATGGCTGTCTGATGGTTTGCATTACAAAGAACAATACAGGGTGTGCTTTCCTCCTTTCTTCATTTTTACTGACTTTGTCAGAAGACAGGCAAAAGCCAGAAATGATCCCAGCTTTGTCTTGACAAACAGCAACCACAGTTATTACCGCAATGAAAGACCCACAGCTAAGCATGATATTGTGAAGACAGCTATATCTGTGCATAAGACGGATGTGTCGGCAACAACAGATTCAAGCTCACTGCACAGAACATCAACAGACAAGAAAAATAGTACTGATCCAGCCAAGTACTGTCCATTTCACAAATCTCATCCTTTGGAGAAATGTAGAGCCTTCAAAATGAAACCACTGACAGAACACAAGAAACTACTAAAAGAACACAGACATTGTTTCAGGTGCTGCTCCGCTACTCACTTGGCCAGAGAATGTCCAGTGGAGCTGAAATGCAATGAGTGTGAGAGTAATCAACACTGCACAGCCATGCATCTAGACGCTACTGTCTCACCCGCAGTGTCTCCTGCAATGGCGTCAGATATAGAGCAGCAAAACAGCTATCCTCCCGAGGTAACCTCCAGGTGCACTGCGGAGAGGGTTTCCCAGCCCGATCTTGTGCAAAAATATGTTTGGTGCGAGTTTTCCTACAAGGGCAGCGAGAACGCTCAGTTAAAATGTATGCCATTCTTGATGAGCAGACGAACCGCTCGCTGGCCAGATCTGAGTTTTTCCAGCTCTTTCATGTCCATGGTAGCCTTGCACCTTACTTGATGAAGACCTGTGCGGGAACCACTGAAATGACTGGAGGGAAGGCAGTCGGATTTCAGATTGAAGCAATGAATGGTTAAGTGTGTTTGTACTTACCTACACTCATTGAATGTAACGAGATCATGAGCAAGAGATCAGAAATTCCTTCACCAGAAGTCGCTTACTCCCATACTCACTTGAGATCCATGGCGCCTTACATCCCAGAGATCGATCCTGAAGCCCAGATCTTAATCCTACTGGGGAGAGATCTCATACGTGTCCACAAGGTGAGACAACAAATTAACTTATTCACTGTCAGTGGGTTTTGGCACATTTTGGTCTCGCTGCGCTGGCATGTGCGTGCACAGGCCCTGTGCCTCCTCGCTGGCCTCGCCTTCCTGCTGGTGGGCATCAGGGGCACAAGTTTGTGTCTGGCTAGCTGGCGAGCTCCCCCTGCGGAGCTGGACTGAGGCACCACGGGCACAACGTGCTGCAATCTTGGCGGACAATGTCTGCTCGGCTCGCGCTCATCTCCTGAGCTCCACCTCTCCACAATCACCGTCTCTTTCTCTCCCTCTCTCCCCCGAAAAAATGCTCAATTGTAAGCTGTTTCAAGTTAGTGGACTTCGCACACTGCGCCTTTTTCTCTCTCCACCCCCTCCCCTCTCATACGGTCCACCGGGTGGTCAGCGCACTGCGTTGTCACATGAGAATGGCGCTGCTGCCATCTAGTGGATCACAAGACTAATATTTATTCAGCTGCTGCGCGTTTCCTCTCAACCCGAAGACTGACGCAATTGACATCTATAGACGTCAGTGGCAGTCAATGAGTTAATGAGCCCCACAGTGCCCCTTTTGCACAATGTTTGGACTTGGGGTGGGTGATAGTCGGGGAGGTTTGCATCGATAGTGCCCACAATCCGGCTGTATCTGTTTTTAAGACCAACATCCTACAGAAAGGACGTCCATCCTTTCTGACGCCCTGTCAGAACCACATCTGTGTGAAAGAGAGAGTAGGCTACGGCGGGGAGCACAGACACTGTACCTCTACACATTTGTCCAACTATCTTGCTTCTGGTGTCCCTGCTAAAGACAAACTCAGACAAGATGTGTTTGTGAGAAGGAAAAATGATAACAAACCCGCCTTGTCTTTTGAGGATGAGACCTTTCTGGAGCTCATGCAGGTAGAGTTCCAGAGAGATGAGCAGAACAGTTGGATCGCTTCTTTACCATTCAGGTCATACAGACCACGCCTCCCAAATAATTGTGCTCAAGCCCTCTCCCGTCTCCACTGCTTGCAACGTACATTGAACAAAAATCCTGAAATGAAAGAACAGTTTGTTGCCTTTATGAAGAAGCTCTTTGACAAAATACATGCAGAGGAAGCACCCCCTCTCCCCAAAAACAAAGAATGTTGGTCCTTACCCTTTTTTGGGGTGTATCATCCCCAAAAGCCGGATGAAATACAAGTAGTGTTCGGCTCAAGAAGAAGGCATCTCCCTCAACAGCAATTTGAAAAACTCCCTACTCTGAGTACTGCTCAGGTTCAGAAAGGAAGTCGTTGCACTAACAGCTGACATTCAACAAATGTTCTATGGTTTCCTGGTGAGGGAGGACCACAGAAACGTCTTAAGATTCCTCCGGCACAAGAATATTGACCTGACTAAGGAGGTAGTAGAGTACCGAATGCGAGTGCATGTATTCGGGAACAGCCCCTCACCTGCAGTGGCTACATACGGCCTTCAAAGAGAAGCCCAGGTGAACAGAAGTATGAATCTGACACACGCCACTTCGTCGACAGGCACTTTTACGTAGACGATGGGCTCATCACCCTCCCGACCGAGGCTGAGGCAACTGATCTGCTTAAGCGCACTCAAACTTCACTGTAAGAATCAAATCTGAAACTGCATAAGATCAACTCTAACAGTGTCACAGTGACGCAAGCCTTCCCACCTGGAGACCTGGCTGGAGCCTCGGTTTGTGCTGGTACATAGACTGTAACACCTTTACATTCCGAGTAGCAGTCAGCGACAAGCTGTTCACACGGCGTGGGGTCCTATCTGCATTTAATAGCCTCTTTGACCCATTGGGCCCGGTCGCACCGGTGACTGTCCAAGGACGAGCTCTACTCAGAGAACCTTCTGCGGACATTCATGACTGGGACACAGAACTTCCTGCAGACAAGTTCATCGAGTGGGAGACATGCAGCCTCCATCTTCTTCGCTCATATGTACATCAGTCCCTCTCCAGTGCCACATACACTGAGCTGTGTTTGTTCTCTGATGCATCTAATTGGGCCATATGAGCAGTGGCTTACCTGAGGGTCATCACCACAGACGGACAGTGTAGAGTTAGCTTCGTTCTTGGGAAGGCAAAGTTAGCCCCTCAACCAGAGCCCACTATCCCACGCCTCGAATTATGTGGAGCCGTACTAGCCATTGAAATGGCTGAGCTGATCCTCGATGAGCTTGACCACAAGCCAGATGCTGTCAAGTTTTATTGTGACAGCAAAGTCGTCCTTGGATATATTCAAGGACCAAGCGATTCTTTGTATACGTGCACAATCGTGTTCATCGCATATGCCAGACAACTTCTCCACAACAGTGGCACTATGTGCCAACAGATCAGAATCCAGCTGATCTGGCCACCAGGTCTGTACCTGCATCACGGCTTACCGACACCATGTGGTTTACAGGACCAGAGTTCCTTCACAAACCATACCACCCTGAAAAGCTTGAGTCTTTTGAGCTAGTGGATCCTGAAGCAGATGTGGATGTGAGACCTCAGCTGATCACTCTTGCTACTTGCCTAAGTGAAGGTAGATTTACCTCAGAACAGTTCCAGCGCTTCTCGACTTGGGAGTCGCTACTGAGAACAGTTTCCTTCTTGCTCCATCAGACTCATTCATACAGGACAGACTCATCAGGTACATGTAAGGGATGGCATCAGTGCAACAAACCTCGCACTCCAGAAGAACTGGAAGTGACAAAGCTGGTCATACTCAAGTCTGTTCAGAGGGACACTTATCCAAAAGAGTATGAGGCATTACAAGAGAACAAAGTCATCCAAAGATCAAGTGCAATCCTGAATCTCAATCCGTTCATGTGTGATGGTCTCTTGCAGACACGAGGACGTCTGAGACATCCATCAGTCAATTCTGGGGTGAAGAACCCAATCATTCTCCCAAAACAAAGTCATGTCTCAAGGTTATTGGTGATACATTACCATGCAAAGGTGAAACACCAAGGGCAGCAGTTCACGGAGGGAGCAGTGAGGGCTGCTGGCCTGTGGATCATTGCTGGCAAGAGACTGATAGGATCTGTTCTTCATCACTGTGTCACATGCCGTAAGCTGAGGCGAAAAACTATAGACCCAAAAGATGGCCGACCTCCCTCCGGAACGTCTGAATTCGTCTCCACCATTCATGTATGTGGGTTTGGATGTTTTCGGTCCCTGGAATGTTGCCACTTGACGTACAAGGGGTGGGGCGGCTCAGAGGAAGCGATGGGCTATACGTTTTACATGCATGAGTACCAGGGCTGTCATGCGGCAGAAGGAAGAGGACTCAAATGCAGGGCTTAGCAGTGACAAACTCAATAATCCTTTTTTAATGAAGTCCAAACAAAGCAAATATCCAAACTGCTGTAACCAAAACAGAGGCAGGGGCAGGTCCAAAAACACAAGCTTGGGGTCAAGGATCACTGGAAGACAAAAGGCTAGAACGTTAGGTACAAAGGACAAAGGCAAACTGGCAAAGGGAAGCTGGATGTGGTGAGGCAATAAATAGACAGTGGCAACGAGGAACAGGTGGACAACATTAGAGTCTGGCAGAGGTTGATTAGAGGAGAGAATCTCCAGGAGTGGAGCTGTCAGAGCTGCACATGACAAGGGCTGTACATATAGAAGTTATAGAATCCATGGATACTGCCAGTTGTATAAATGCCCTGGGCAGGTTTTTTGCGGTATGAACTTTGTGGGAGCCAGTTCTGAACTGGGCATGGGACGAGATGATCCAAGCCAAGCCACCATTCTTAAGTTCCTTCATGTCTGGGGGCGCATGATTAGTGTAACCCGAAGGATTCTTGACTCCATGTTGCTGTAAATTAAACATACTCACCTGACTCATGCAGTGCTTTGTGCTTTGATGTCAGAGGTGTCTGCTATCATCAATGCGAGACCTTTAGTCCCTGTCTCTTCCAATCCCTCCTCTCCAATGCTATGATCCTAACCCAAAAATCAGGTGTGCCTGCTCCTGCTGGCAGTTTCAATGAAAAGGATCTCTTCAAGTATCAGTGGAAACGAGTGCAGGCACTAGCAAACGAGTTCTGGTCCTGATGGATAAATGAGTATCTCCACACTCTTCAGCCAAGGTGGAAGTGGCACACAACACGTCAGAACCTGCAGATTGGATACATAGTGCTGCTTAAACAGAGCCAAGGTCATCGCAATGAGAGGACAATGGGTCTTGTCACTTCCACCTTCCCAAGCAGTGATGGACAGGTCCGCAAAATCAAGGTCAGAGCAACGTCACAATACAAAGTAAAGACATTCTTGAGGCCTATCTCTGATGTTGTCTTGCTCCTACCTAATGAAAGTCAAAGACGCTTAAGAAACTCAGAGCTTGACCCCTGAGCACATGGCAATGCCATCAGTGGCAAGAAAAAGCTCCCTCATGGGAAGAAACCTTGAGCAGAACCCGGCTCTTAGTGGGACCCTCCTGCCAAAGGCCAGCTGGGTTTTCCAATACCAAAGTACACAAGTACAGACTTTGTTACGACAGAAGTACGGACTTGCAGAAGAACGGACTCCCGGAGGACGGTCTTTCTACATTGGAATGGCAGCGTACTTGGTGACGTCACAGCACAGCTCCGCTTTACAGGACGTTTTTTTTTGAAGAGAAAACTGCACGTCAGGGGAACAGTCTGCGACATGGCAGGTAAGCTGGACGCGCCTGCCACGGAGCCGCTGAGGCTGGAGCCCAAGGAGTGCGTCAGCACAGCCGCTTCCTCCGGCGCAGCGGAGCGGCGAGCTCTGGGCCCCGCAGCCCGGCCCACCGGGCTCCATGCAGAAAACCGCCGATTTCAGAGGAGAGTGTTTGTGTTTTATGTTCTTTACATGTTTGAGAATCGATATTGAAGACCTTTGTCAGACATTTTTCTAAAATCGTACCAGTTTAACAACTTAATGTGCTCATAAGACAACTTTACTGCAATATACTTACCTGATCAATATTTATGTTACTGTCAGTATTCATACTTACCTGTTGCATATCTGTTGAATTTACAAGTTAATGGTAGATTGTTTATATTTACCTGTTTTAGTCATAATAGTCTGTTAAGTACATTTTTGTATTTTCTTTTCTAGTTTTCTCCGATTCAATGTTTCATCTTGACTTGACCTGCTGTGAGAGAAGTCATTAAAGGAGCATCTGTGCTCACTCCCTGGCTCTTGAAAAGGAGTTTGGCTGGCTGTTTATTTATGTTAACACTTTGGAAGTAAAACAAATAAAGAGAACAGTGCAATAAGATTCATTTTCATCCATAGAAACAACAAAGTTCCTACCTTTGAGATATGCTTTAAACCAACTGAGAACTGGACCTGATAACCCCAACAAGTTAGTCTATCAAGAAGGATTTTGCGGTCCACAGTATCAAAGGCCGAACTAATATCCAGAAGCACAAGAACAGATGTTTTACCTGCTTTAGTGTTCAGATAAACATCATTTAAGACCTTGATCAGAGATGTTTTGAGTGCTATGATTTTTTTTTCTAAAGCCAGAATGAAATCTGTCTAAAGGACTGTTTACATTTAAGAGGGTGTTCAGTTGGATGAATAAAACTTTCTCAATAATTTTCACAATAAAGGGAAGAGGTCAGGCTGTAATTGTCTAATACTGAAGGATCTAAGCGTCTCTTCTTCAGAAGGGTCTCGACTAAGAGTCATGCATTGATGATTTTCAGCATGTCTGTTGCTAGAGATGCATAAACTGTTTTGAAAAAGTTGGTTGGTAAATTCTCTAAACATCATGTTGATGAATTTAGGTTCCTAACTATCTTCTTCAGGGTTTTTGCACTGATGATAGGATTAAATGTTGATCAAACTGTTGCTATGTGGGCGCAGATCTGTGGGAGCTCCAGTGCGTTTTTATTTTAAGATGCAAACTCATTGCACCTGTTTGAGTCAAAATCAGGGGCTAACTGTGGTGGTGGGTTAGTTAACTAATCATGTCAGAAAAATAGGCTTTTCTAGCCTATATTTATGACAGTGCTTAAAGATTTCATAATGAATGAGTAAATCACTTTTTCTCCATTTATGCTCAGCTTTTCTGCATCTCTCTTCTGATTTGCAACAGCTCGACAGTTTCTTCACGGTGCTCTCTGCTTACCAGACAATACTTTTACCTTTTCAGGTGCAATAACATCAACATTTTTAAGTGTTTTAATTCAAAATTATCAAGAAGCACATCAACAGACTCAGACCTCGGGCTCATTGACACAGACATGGCTTCACAGAAAATGACTCTGCTTGGGCATCTGGAGAAACTGATAAAGAAAGAGTGGCCAGAAAGACCACAATTGTTTACAACAACGTTAGATATATCAACAGCTTTGCCGATTACCAAATCCAGCACATGCACTCCTTTTTTTCTGTGGCCTATTTCACATGCTGTTACAGATCAAAAGTGTCTTAACACACCACCGAATTCACTGGCAGTTTTGTCTGCGGGATTATCAATGTGAATGCAAAAAATCACCAACAATGACAACAGGGTTGAAATCTGTTGTGATAACAGCAAGGAGCTCAGAGAAGTTGTTGATAAAACTCGCAGAGAATCTGCAGAGATCTGTAAACAATTAATAACAAGATTTTTGGACTGCCTTTCAGCACAACACACAGAGATTCTTTTCATGTGAGATATTCAACAGAGATGTTCAAAAGAAACAAAATCACCACATGTTTGCACTGAAATGAGTCTTTAAAAAAGGCAGCAACATCACCACCTTTTCTGTTTGCTCGAGAAACATCCAATGAGTTAAAATTTGGAGGGGCTGACTCAGTGAGAACTGGTGCACTGTTACTATTGTCAAACTAGGCTTCAGTTAAAAACATAAAATCAAGTAATAAAGTCATTGATTAAGAATGACTTGAATGACTCTTGAAACTCTATTATTTAAGGCTTAGGTGAACATATTCTAAATATGAAAACACAGAACTTTCGATAATCCATCAGTATTACATATATCATCTGTAGTGGAGGGGTGTGGTTTTGTTCTGCTGCAGGGGATGTGATGTTATGGCTCAGGGAAAAACACCAGTGAGGGACTGATTAGCACACCTATGCCACATGGCTAATCAAGGTCCCTCAATATAAGCAGCAGGGTCGCCAGGACTGCCTTGTTTTATGCCTAACCCTAACCCTTTCCAAACTTTATAATACAGATTAATGGCAGCAAACCTGTTGTCTAGTCACATGTCAGCAGCCAAGAACAAGTCTGACTAAAGTGACGGCTTTCCAGTATATCCATATTTGGAGCCATGGGGTCCGTTTAAATATGTGTATCATTCGTTCTTTCGATTTTCAATTGACATTCAAATATAATGTTTTCAAAAAAACTTTGGAAATCTAAATTAAAAACTTATTTCATATAATGAACCAACTAAAACCCTCTCTAGCTCAGAATCTTACAAATGTCTTTTCTCCCTCAGATCATGTCACAGAATCTTCTGACGCTTATTTCTGATCACTGTGGGACGTCTCCATCTGCTGCAACGCAGGACATTTCTGCATGTGATGAACCAGTCACTTTCATTTGAAAAACAAAAAAATTGATTGTTAATTGAAAATGGAACAATACACGGATTTATACACTCCTGTGGCTCCTAGAATAGCTAGTACAGATAAGCTGGACTATTTTCTATTGTCACTTTTCCTGTCTAGGCTGCGTGACAGCCTCCCATTACCACAGACAGTTTCAGCAACTAATGATGCTGAACTCAGATTCTCTTCAGGATCGACTAAAGGACCATCCATGTCTATAACATAGTCTTTACTATCTAAAAGATAATTCAATACAGGTTTGAGCTGTCTCCATATTGTGGTTTTTGATCTGGACCTGCTATAAAGAGCAGGGCTGGACTGGAACAAAAAGATGGCTCTGGCATTTTTGGCTATGGCAGCCCACTATGGTCAGTGAAATTCCATACGCACCAACTATGTTGTTACCTAACTTAAAATAAATCTCAGTCCCCTATGTGCTCTGGAAGACACTACAGAAAAAGAAAAAAAAAATCTGATGTTAGACTATGGCTACATCCACATGAAGCCATGCCTGGCAAAAAACAAGATCATATTGCAAGTCTTTTGTAAACATGGAGCTGAGTTGAAAAATGCAAGTGTCAAAATGAAGCCACTGAATCCACATAAAAAAATCAGTCTAAATTTCCAGCCCTGAGATGGTGCAAGGCTGAAAAAAAGAGCATAGAGCCTGAAACCAGAGAACAGCATGCACAGAATCCTACACGATGTAAACAAACTTTAGAAGATGATCCAGGGGTTGAAGAGGTGTGACTATAGTGTCATTACTGACAAAAAAACACTGGTGCCTTGGTTGTTCACATGAAGGCATGCAGATGGTGTCTTTGGATTTATGCACTCTGGGATCCTACAAAACAACAAAATGAAAAAAATAATGCAGATCTGAGGTGCGAAAATGCTGGTTCGGTGTGGATGAAAGACCAAACCAGATAAAACCTTGCTCAAACTCACCCTGGTCAGGCTCTGTATGGACAGGGCTTTAAAGTAACAAAAAGCCCCATATAAATAGGCATATAACCATTTGCTTTGAAAAAAAATCACATAAACCAGTTTTAAGGGACTGATAGTGCTTTCACACCTGTTGGTCCGGTTAAGTGGTTTGATTGGGCCCAAAAGTTGTGACAATGTTGTAGTTCTCAACTAGTTCAGTTCACATTCACACCAGTACTTTTGCAAATGAACCAACAGCTGTAGATATTATATATCCCCCCACTCGTGTGGCGGCGCTGTTCACAAAATACCATGTTTTGGGTGACAGAGATGAAAGCTGATAGGCGCAGCATGTGAAGAGTGTTGGGCCTCTTCTTTACATTTTCATTGTATAATCTTATTTTTATTATGTAAAGCACTTTGTTACAGCTGTATGAAAAGCGCTTTATAAATAAAGTTTGATTGATTGATTGATTG
>JBAMYA010045695.1:0-11528 GCA_037176975.1 Arrhamphus sclerolepis | reverse complement strand
ACACACACACACACACACACACACACACACACACACACACACACACACACACACACACACACACACATACATATATACATAGATTATCTCTGATTTTAAAAAAAAAGGCAAATAATATGAACAATCATATCAGTCTATTGAAATGTGTGTATTTCAACTTCTCTTTGCCAATGCCAACTATTTTGTTAATGTTTTCTCCAGAATATTTTTCTAAAAGTCAAGAAAAAAATGTTGTGAAAAGCAGCCGTTTTTTAAAAACCAACGCAACCAATGCTATATTTTCCAGCTCAACGTGTTCAAACCCGCTCAATCTGGCAACACTGTCTGTGACCGCGCAGCTCGCGGAGGCGCGCTTGACCATCTTTTGACACTTTTAAAGTAAAAAAACCAAAAGCGTAATTGCATTCATTTTTTACATTATCACAACTGTATTTACATCTGAATAATTAAATTTCCAGAACAAGCAATGACGCATTAAATAATGGATGGTAAGAGTATATCAATGACGAGCGGTGTTTCTTTAAGGTTGGGCGGAGTTTAGGCGGAGAGGCGGATTTACCGACATGCCGCGGGGCGGAGTGGAGCAGCTTCTTCTGACAGGAGGAAGAAGGTGGAGACTTGGTGGCAGAGGGACTCAAGCTTCAGAAGCCGGCCCTTCTATCATCACTATTACTTCTTTCGTAGATCTCGGAATTCATGGCTAAGAAAGGGATGAACCTCTGCAACGTCTGCTGCCTGCTGTTGTACGCCGTTACGGCGGTTCTCGCCGGGTAAGTGGGTCACCCTCGGAGAAGCAGCCACACGGTGGTGAAACAGCATCGCCAACTGGTACACATGTTTCACTGTGATTGGTCTAACCGGCCTCTCCGTGCGTGGAGCAGGCTGGGGCTGACACTTCTGAGTAAAAGCGGCTAAATAAAAAAGCGTGTTGTGCCTTGTTGTGTATCGCAGCACTTATGACTTTAACGGTCATCGTTTTTGTTCTAGTCGGCTAACGAGCTAATATCCATTCATAACATCCTCGATAACATTCACAGGAGTGACATGGAACCGGCTTTCCCCCCTCTTGGGCTGTAGCTAGCCTGTCTTGTTTGTCAGGAAAATCACCCTAAAACACATATTTATATAGTTTACTCGTCTCGAACTGTTAGCTCATGTCGTTCCTCTCTCTGTGTGCGTGTTTGTTCTATCCTTTCTCTCCCGTAGTCGAGATTTTTACAAGATCTTGGGGGTGAGCAAGACAGCATCGATCAGGGACATCAAGAAGGCTTACAGGAAGCTGGCTCTACAGTTACATCCCGACAGGAACCAGGACGACCCCAAAGCACAAGACAAATTTGCAGACTTGGGGGCAGCTTACGAGGTAGGTATAAGCTATTGTTTTGTGCTTGATGCCGTTACATCAGAAGGGGTGCGCAGCAAAGTTGTTTGTGTTTTAAGCTCATTTTAAGTCGTATAATATAAATATTTTAGCAAACCAATTTGTATATATTCAATATAAATAATTTATTTATTTATTTATTTTAACTCGGACAAATGACTTAAAAGTCATTTGTGACTTAAAAGTCATTTGTGCGCTTGCTATTTGGTTGTTGTTGGAAACGCTGTGATTGGTTGACTAGACCTTGTGGCTACATCTGATTGGCTAATGCGCAGCACCGCTGGCACTACGAGAAGTCAGATTTAGATCGGTGGGAGTGGATCCAGGTGAACCTCGAGGCTGCTGGTGTCTCAAATGTTGACGTCCCCTAAAATAAACCTCCAGAAATCTGACTTCGTTTCCATCTTTTTAGCGTTTGTAAGCTACAGATAAATATTTCGGCTATGGTTTATGTGTGCGGGAACCAGATTTAGGTTGTTTCTGAAGCTACAGTTTTGACAAATTTCATAAATGTTAGAATAACTGTTAAATGGAAAGAAGTAAAATACTGTTGATTACTCATGTTATTTGATGTACTGCACATCAGTGTGCATAAGCTGCACTGTAGATGATAATTATTTTCGTTTTTGATTAATTTCCAGATTAGTTTTTAAAAATATATTTAGTTATTTGAATTCCAGGAGAGATTATATTAATTACTGTTATTTCCCACAAGTCAAAGTCATCTTTTCCTTTCGGATGTTCCCTATGAAACCCTCTCCTCTGCATCCTCTTCTGTCAAAGCGACTAACTTTGTGTCCTCCTTCACAGCTTTTGAAAAGCTCCCCTTTGGTCTTCCTCTAGGCCTCCTGCCTGGCAGTTCCAACCATAACCATTTTTCTACACATATATTCACTGTCCCTCCTCTGTACATCCATCTCACAAACCATCTCAGTCTGGCGTCTCTGACATTCTCTCTAAAACATCTAAAATGTACAGTCCCTCTGATGTCCTCATTCCTGATCTTATCCATCCTCGTCACTCCCAGAGAGAACCTCAACAGAGAACCTCTCCCCTACAAGCCAGTCTTCTGAGGCTGACCTGTCAGTCCCAGTTAATTCCCTTTACTTCATTCGCGTAGCACCAATCTACAACAAAAGTCATCTCGAGACACTTTACACAGAAAGAAAGTGAGTTAAGTGCAGTTCACCTAAATTCAGCTCAGTTTAGTCCAGTTACATTCCAATGCAGTTAGAATCATCGACTCTATACTGTATACTTTATGGCTGCAAAGTAAATCTACCAACAAGTAAAGCAACCTGAAATTGTAAATATTCAAAGTTTTTCTTAATTCTTTAATATACAACATTTGACTTTAATGACACTTGAATTCATTTTGCACCAGGGAAAAGTCAGTGATTTAGTATATAAGCCAAAGGTTTAAGCTCTCACCTTATTTTCATTTTTATGTTTGTATATGCTTCAGATGCTAGGAAATAAAGGTTTTGGTAATAATTCACAACTGTGTCTCGCTTCTAAGAGTCTCAGGTTTCAGACATCTTTTGCAAATGCTTTACTCTCCATGGTCCATTTCTCATGTCAGCAGTTAAGGACACAATCACCTTTGAGGGTTTCTGACAGATTATTTCAAAAGGTGTACCACCTGATTATTTCTAGATGGTTTGTGCATCAGCAAAAAAAAAAAAAAAAAAAGAGGGAAGCCTCTGACAGATTTTTCTTTTGCAGGTTCTCTCAGACGAGGAGAAAAGGAAACAATATGACATGTACGGAGAGGACGGACTCAAAGAAGGTCACCACAGTTCTCATAACGACATCTTCTCCAGGTTGGTGTCGTGGCTTTTAATACAGGATGCAGCTCATCGAGCAGTGCAGTGTCCGTTTACAGGGCTCCTTCATGCAAAGGTCTGAATAATGCGCAAAGAGTGAAGAGTTTACATTTGAATTTATTTTTCTGGAAAAGTAAAAGGATGGGTAATACTTACTCTGTATCACAATTATAGTAGCTGTGATTTAAAGTGGACATTTGTTAGAAAATATTCATCAGATAGTTTGGAGTGCATGATTTAGTGTGTTGGGTGGCCAGCAGGTGGAAGCTGTAGGCTCCACGTGGTTGTAATGAACAAGGCAGCGGTCATCAACCAGAAACTAAACTTGGAGGAAGAAGTTCATATAAGCAGTGGACCAGGTTGTATAAAAGATATAAAAAAAATAAAAAAAAATGGGGAGAGAGGGCTTTGGGGGTTATTTTACACTGTTAATATCGTTTCTTGTCAGAGAATGCTGGACACGTTTATTCTCTGGTAGAAAAAACAGCTGATCAGTGAAAAATGCTTGTTTTTGAATTTGTCTTCACAAAAACACAACTACTAATGCTGGACTTGCATCATAAGACTTTGAAAAGATTTGGAGAACTATCAGCTGACACGTAAAGACAAGATTTTACAGTTTTTAGTCTCAGACTGAGATTTTACAAAGACTGCATCTTGCAGGGTCACTATTTACAAGACTACATTCTTTTAGCATTTTTGCCCATTATGCATTTTTTTCCCATCATGCTCTCAGTAGCAGCTTTTGGCTCCAGCTGCACTAGTGTAGGGTGACCATATTCTGAAAACCCAACAAGAGGACACCCTACCTGGTCTCTTGGCGATACTGCAAAAATACTCAAAGATGGTCAAAGACAGGCATACTCAAATATTACAAAGTAGCTTAATAAACCACACATTTATTTAAAACATCCCTTTTCTGTCTGAAATAAATTTTCTAAAATGTAAAAATGCCTCATGAACCCAACAGAGTAGATCATTCACCATTTGATCAGGTTATGTTTCATATGTGAGATCAACACCTTTTTTTTTAAAAGACTTTCCGCTGACCTTTATTGGACAGAGAGAAAACGAGGACAAAAAAAGGGGTAAAAACTGGGATTGAACCTGCAACCCTCTGCTTGAAGGTCCACCCACTTAACCACTGACAACTGTTATCACATTTGTTTGAAGTAAGATAAACAGTTAATATAGTCTTGGTTTGTCCGGACTAACATTGGAATAATGCCAGCGGCCCAGTGCAGCGTTTTATTATAAATATTAATGCTCTGTAAAACAAACTGAGTAAAAACTGGACATTTTGCGGAATTCTATGTATTCTTGTTCTTGTTCTGACTGTCAGGTTCCCTGTTTGAGCTGTTGTTGAGCTCAAATCTCAAACACCTTTGAGATTACTGCAAGTACAAGACGAGGAAAAGACTGTATGAAATGTTGCAGCCTTAAACCTAACAATGGAGATACTGGGAACGTGCTGTGACTCCAGCAAAACTCATAAGATTTACTAAATACTTCCAGTTTTTAGTCTGGGACTGTCTAAATCATTTGGTGTAAACCCAGCATAACTATGAATTGACTATTTTTCTAAGATTAAACCTTTCAGTCCCAAGTGCAGGATGACCTAAATCTAATTTAAGTGAAGCAGAAATCTGACCAAATTGTTGTGGAAAAACATACTCTTTATGCTGAGACGTGTCTGTGTGACTCCCGCTTCTGCATCTCAAATGGATTTGAATCTTGAGATGAAAGATTATAGAAAGTGCCAGAAATATACAGAACGACAGCAATATCTGACTGCACATGCCGAGGAGCAGTGAGAGACGACTCGGCTCCCCTGAGTAGTAGTATGAAAATGATGAATTATTATTAGGATAATTAGAAACCATATATCTTTTTCTAATGCATTTTTCTTCAGAAACTGGGAATATGAAACCTGCTCAACAGGGTTAGTGTTTCTAGATATTTGCTGCACAAACGCTTTAGTATCTGTGGTGTGGAAACAGGAAGCTGATAAGTGACGTATGAATATGATCTGATGTGTACTCCTCCTCTCACTTTTTTTCCATCTCTGCAGCTTCTTTGGTGACTTTGGCTTCATGTTTGGAGGCAACCGTCAGCAGCAGGACAGGAACATCCCCAGAGGAAATGACATAATCCTGGACCTGGAGGTCACGCTTGAAGAGGTGTACTCTGGGAACTTTGTGGAGGTGTGTAAAAGTCCTGCTTCATGTATGTTTCAAGCTTGCATCACACCGTGAGACTCAGCTACAGCTGTGTGTCTGAATGAGAGAATCTTAATCACTTTCTAATTCTTTTTTTTCTGCTGATTTACTTGAATTTTGGGATTGTGTTTTTATTTTTATTGCTTGCTGCCGTGCTGTGAAGGTTGTACGTAACAAACCCGTAGCCAAAGAAGCTCCTGGTAAGAGGAAGTGTAACTGCAGACAGGAGATGAGGACAACGCAGCTTGGACCTGGACGCTTCCAGATGACTCAGGAGACGGTGTGCGACGAGTGTCCCAACGTCAAGTAAGTTATTTCACTCTCGTACCCAAAGACACTTGTTCAAGTTGAAGTTGTACCAGAGGTTTGGAAATGACTGAGCGTGAACAAGCTGCTGACAGTTCAAACGCGTTGCTGCAGATCAGAGGGATGTTCAGTGATTTATTTATTTTTTTTAACACTTTGCATCATCATCATTATTTGGTGGAGCAATACTCTGTATTCAACTATTTTAATCCATTAGTGTGTTTTTAGTTTGAATCATATATGTTTTTGCATCTGTGTGAAGGGGAGCCCCTGTTGTGCACAGTATGTGCAGCAGTTCCAGTGTTCCCTTTACGTAAATGTTACTGGAGTAAAGTCCGGTCATTTTGCAACCAGTTTGAATGTGTTTAAAAAATTATTATGTCTTATACGTTTTTGAGTTGATAATGTGGTGAATGATATTTTGTTTGCAACTTATATTGTTAATTTAATGCATACGGCCTTAAAAATTTATTTTGTAGTTACTGAGAAAGGGGCAGGTTTACACAAGATTTTCTTCTTCCTGCTCCTTATTTACTCAGTACTCTAAGAGAATATGCTTGTCAGTTTAGGATGTAATTTGTTAGATTGAGTGAATAAAAATTGATTGATTGAGTGTAATGATATTTACTGTATAGAAAGATTGGGGGGCTTTAGTAGTCCTGCTCTTCCTTCTAGTCTGATTGCCAGATATGCTGAGTTGTTTTAGGAAAAAGAGAAAAAAACCTGAGATGAAATGATCACATTTGCTGACTTTTCAAGGTTGAATCAACCTCTTCACTGTCCAGACTATCCAAGCTGTGATATGTGCATCATAACAGGCCTTGCAAGACCATAAAATCAGTGCAAAAACAAATGTAAATCTTAAAAAACTCTCTTCAGCAAAGTTTTTATGTAGCTGTTATAATAAACTGGAGGATGTCAGCATCTCTTTTTCCTTTGGTTCTATTGATATCAGTTGATATGTTAATTTATATTACATTACATTTAGCTGATGCTTTAATCCAAAGCAGCAAGCCGAGTCGGGTAGTAAATTAGAACCTAAGTGCAGTTAAATCAGCATCCAGGTGCAGCGAGGACACGATTCAAGTCCAGGTGAGGAAGTCAAAGAGAGAACACAGTTTACGACAGAAAGTCTTCTTGGAAATGGAGTGTTTACTGGTGGCTCGTTCCACCGTTGAGGAACCACGAAGGAGAACAGCCTCCTCTGAGAGTGTGAAGAGAGGCCGATCCATGTTCTTGTGAGGGCAACACACGAGGAGGAGTGCCTTTATGATCTTCATAAAAATAAAAAAGACTAAAAGCAACATTTTAAAGACTGACAAGAGAAATGGAGCGATGAGCAGGTTTATTGAAGCTGTATGTGATGTAGAAATGATTTTTGGTCTCTCCTCTTACCTAGTCGTCTCCTTACTGTTTTCAGCATTTAAGTAGAGCTTATTAAAAGGACCTCAGGACCCTAGTTGAACCATCACTGCATTACTTTGAACATTGTGTGTCTTGTGAACTGAATATTAGAGGTTTAAAAAACTTGTGATGTTTCCTCAACGACAGGCTGGTAAACGAGGAAAAGACCTTGGAGGTGGAGATTGAACAAGGAGTGAGGGATGAGATGGAGTACCCCTTCATTGGAGAAGGTAACCTTCCTGAAGCTGAATCTGCGTCATCATATTTGTTCATCACCTGTTCTTAACGTTTGCCCAACGGATTTCAGGTGAACCTCACATCGATGGCGAACCAGGAGATCTGCGATTCCGCATCAAGGTGTTAAAGTAAGAGCAGGCTTCATTTGTGTGTGCGTCGGCTGTGATTTCCTGCTCAGTGTGAGATTGTTGATCTAGGAGTGCCCTTCCCTTTCAGACATCCTGTGTTTGAACGCAGAGGAGATGACCTGTACACCAATGTCACCATCTCTCTGGTGGAGGCCCTGGTCGGCTTTGAGATGGATATCGTACATTTGGACGGACACAAGGTTCTGTGCACTTTTTACAAAGCTTAAATTTTTCTTTTTTGTTAGGTTTTCTTTTGCCCCCAATTGAAAACATAAGCAGGAAGAAGATGAGATTTAAACTGTTGGTGCCTCTGTGTTCGACAGGTCCATATAGTGAGAGACAAGATCACAAAGCCTGGTGCTCGAATGTGGAAGAAAGGAGAGGGTCTGCCAAACTTTGACAACATCAATATCCGGGGGTCTCTCATCATCACCTTCGACGTGGAGTTTCCTCAGACACAGCTTGATGATCAGCAGAAAGACGGTGAGTGAGCTGAAGCAGAGTTGCAGGTGGTTTTAATTGAATTAATTACTTTCTGCTGTATTTAAAGATCTTGTGGTGAATGTCAGGTGTGCCTGGTGTAGCATGTACATCGTTTATGAGGCAGAAACTATCACACGTCTCACTGATACTGACATGCTGTCTGGTCCAATAGTCCTCTTTTTTTTTTTTTTTGTTTCCCCCACCTCAGGAAGTTTTAAAATGACAAATAACTTGTAAGTTCTTCCAGTCGTACATAAAAGGTGGAAAATTATCGTTAGTAAGTTATTAATAGCTACATATTTATAATTATTTATTTATGTCATAGTCTCTTTCTTTAACCCTTTGAACTCAGGGCCATGTTTGTGTTTTTGGCTTTTAGTGTCCAGCATATTTCATCTTTTTTCTGTGTGTATTGATTGTGTACGCAGAGTTAAGCGTTTTCCAGGGTTCTCAATATTTTTTTATGCATTTTTAATTTTTTAGCCCTTTGTAAACTAAAACACGAGTGCCATTGACCCTCCGACACATTTTTGTGCTCAGAGGAATCCATTTAAATCACTATTTATTTCTTTTTTGTAATTTATTTTTATCCTGCTCTTTAAAAAAAAAAAATAAAGTATTAAACATGTATCTTCTAATTTCTCCTCTTCACTTGAGGCCTGGGACTTTAAGTCTGTGTTCTGAGGGATTTACTTCCCAATGATGACCTTCTTTTTTTTTTCTTGACGTCATCATTTCAACATTTTCTATCAGAGATTAACAGTCAGGTGAGTGTGCGTTCTTTAATCAGCTACTGTTTGTTGTTGCAGGTATTCGGAGTCTCCTGAAGCAGAGTTCTGTACAGAAGGTTTACAATGGACTACAAGGATACTAACACATCACATGACAGTCTGGACTGAATCCTCCGCTATACAACCACAAACACAAGTCCAGTACGCCACGTCTCTGGCCAGGGTGTATTTATTATTTCCAGATTGTTCTCAGGACGACTTGAATCCACATAGTTTTTACTTTTTAAATGTTCTACTTCTTGTCAGGTGCAGCTGCAGATCTTTCATTTCTGGTGTGTGAGCAGGAAGGATGTTGCATCTCTGCTGAACTCTTTTTGTTCTCACCTATCTTTGAAAATGAAGTTCACTGATTTTGTATCTGAGCGATGTGGTGAATTCAAACGCTTTCTGCTGATGTGTCAGTTCCCATGTCACTCTGGAGAGAACACTTTGTTGCAGTGACACCAAACCACCTGAAGGAGGTGCTACTGACAAGGAGAACTCTGCTGATGAGCAATGTCAAAAGTTCTCTCTCTTTTTTCCCCCCCTTTCTTGCTTTCTTTTTATCAGTAATCTGTTTCATGAAAGTAACACCTGTTGGCAGATTTTGCTCTGGTCTGGTTCCTGTTCAGTAACACTTTGTAAATAATGAAGAACAAAGTTAATGTGTTTGTATTTTATTAAACCTTGGTGACTGACAGAGGTCTAATGTAACGCATCCAGAGAATAGACCTTTTAAACAACGACAACGGCTTTTCCTCTTCAACTTTAAATCAGTGATGGTTTGCTCATCGTCCACCACCATCCTGGAAAGGTTTTGTTCCTTTGCCATCCCTGTTGAATGTTACTGGCTGGTTTTAATGTGGTTTTAGAATCCCCTTCGACTGCAGCTCTACCTCCCAGTTTTGTGAGTGTCGTGGCCTAAAATGTGAATTATTTGGCCGTTTCTACATGTTCTAGGGAATCATGTTTTTACGATGGACAACATAAATAAAGGTTTATACAAATTTGATGAGATGTCGTACCCCAAATTCACCAGCAGATGGCACCAGGTTGAAAACAATGAAATGGCTGGTTTCGACGAGTTTTTGGGAGCAGGGGAGCGTGTCTGTGAGGTAGTTGTGTCCGTGGTTCTCAGCGGTGTCTGGACCAGCGTGAGAGCTCAGAGAACACTGACATTCAGTGGTGCCATATATTGGTAAGTGTTGCAGTTGTTTTGGACAGTTTTACTATTAGTCAATAATGCTGTGATTTAATGAAGAGTGTGTGCAAGAGCTATTGATTTTTCAACAGAAATCTCCAATTAGATGTTTCATGGACTCTTGAATGCAGTTGTAGTTCATCTGTAATTTCAGTTGTAAGAGTTTCAGAACTTGCACGCATTTAAAAACACTGGAACTTTAGTAAATTTGTGCAATAGTATAGTAACTCAGGCATTCATTTCCTCAAGCTGCAATCTTGCATTAAAGAATGTTTAGTTGACACCCTCAGTGGGCTTCAGCAAAATAGTTTTTATAGAAACAGCCTGCAGCTATTGATCATTTGTCTTGAAAACAGCCTCAAGTTTCGAGCAGGAGGTTGCTGAAAAGTCCACAACTCAGTGAAGACAGAAGTCAGATAATCAGTCTGAGCATACAGAGGCTTTCTTAGTGCCACATCATGGTTGGACTCAAGGTTTCTGAGGTTTCAGTCCAAGGAGCTCCGAAACACATTGGAACTGAATCACATATATCCAAAGACCGAGAGTCAACACACCATCAGTAGCTGGATCTTTTTCAGATTTTGTCACAGATGAATGTTTTTCCTTGTAGCCTCCAGATGACGAACAATTTCAGAAATGTGAGCATGACAAAGTGTCAGGTAGCAGGTATTGAAGCTCAGGTTTTGGTTTTACGGTCAGATGAGGGCAATTATTTGGTTGTCTGAAGTAATGACCAACTCGGAAACTAAATCATAATACAACCTTTTTGGGTTTGGAGCCTTCTCAGTCAGATTTACAGGATACTGTGGCATCACAGACCCAGCAGTAGAACTGTAAAGCCATCTCCCCACCTCCAGCTTTACATCATGCTGCATACCTGTATCTGTACTTGAAGTTGAAGGCTAATTCAAATGGAACAGGCTTGGTTGTACCCACTGGTAAAGACCATAGATGTTGCTAAAAAATGCATGTAACCTGGGAGCCTTTAATACAGTTTGTGGCTATGGGGGGAAAAAAAAAGCTCTGCATGCTGTTGACTTTTGGTTCCTACTTTTCCCGCCCAGATGTGACATGTCATGTTCAGACGTCCCCAAAATGTGCTTTATAGGATTAATTATCCGACAGTTATCTGACTGAACCAGTTTCAGCTTCATGAGATGGAGAGATCTTTGAGGGATGTCGAGGTAAACCTTCACAGATTCGGTCAACACATTCTCACTCCCTTACTGTCACAACGCCCCGCGTCACAGGTTGAAGCAAAGGGTGCCCCTTTTTCGTCATTAATTGACGCGGGGGTTGAGGGTGGGAGTGGGTGGAAAAAGGATAAAGAGGAGGGTTGGGGTTAAAAACATGATGAGGGTTAGGCAGTAGGAAGGTTGGGGTGCGGGATGCCCGACGCGTCATCATGCAACGCTGGATGTACGCGTCAAAAAATGACGGAAAAGGGGTCCCCGATGCGTCAAACATGTGACGCTCAAGCCCGACGCGTCAGTATGTGACGAGTTGGGAGTGAGACAGCGTGGGATCAAGCGTTGCCATTTTGGAGTTGTTGGAGGAACTCGGAATGGGTTTG
>JBAMYA010045694.1:0-36277 GCA_037176975.1 Arrhamphus sclerolepis | reverse complement strand
TGCAGTGATGTGAGGTAACGTGCAGCCTTTCCATCATGACACAGGGTGCTGTGTCAGCCACATGTAGTGATTCAGTTATAGTGTGATGTGAAACAAATCTGGAGGCGCATATATATATATATATATATATATATATATATATATATGGATATATAAAACACAATACACTGTCTGTGCTGTATTTTCTATTAAAGCTGATAAAACTTAAGCGGCACTAAATGGTTGAAAGACAAACCATTCTGCCTCAGAAGTAGCAAATACTAAACATTCCTCCAGGTTTCATAAGATCTCACAAAGAATATCACTAAAATTTCTGAAATATTTCAGCAATGAATATTGAGAAAAAACAAACAAAAACATTTTAGGTGAATTTCTAAATCATCCTCATACGTAGAGGTGCTCATGTTCGCACGTACCCACTGGTATGATTTGAATGAACAAACACAGCTGTCACCATCACAGCTGATGTCGTTGATAAAACATTAACTATATTATAACCTGGAATGTATTTATTAGCTTGACTTTGTTCTGTGTTTTAACATTTTAGAGTAAGTAGACCAAATTTGACAGGTTGAAGCCTAGCAATTTGTACTTATACTTTTTAAAAATAATTATATAAGAAAAGTGCTTCTGTTTAAGTAGTCTGATGCAAAAGTTGGACTCAATTCTGATGAATGGAATTCGTAATTTACTCTCAGTATTAAGTTTTATGTAAGGACTCTCAAGAAACAGAAGTTCCCAGACCATAGAAATTGTTTGTGTGGATACCATTAACTCTGGAAACATTTGAACTGGCATATTTTGTGATGTTTTACCAAAGTTTAATTTATGTTTAGAAGCAAGAGACCAAACAAAAACTGAACACCCATAAATTTAAGACAGTGTTGTAAAATTGACTTCCACACCTAGAGGGGCTTTCTAACCTCTCCTGCAAATTTTTTCACATAATTAGATAAAAGTGTCAAAAGTTAACTGTATTGCTTTAATACAATAGTTTAAATGGATACTTTCATTCTTAGCTTCATGATAGTCACACCAAAAATTATGTAAATGTAAAAATGACAGCAGGTAAAGATGGTAGACAAGGTCAGTGGCAGAAAACACACACACACACAAAATGATGTGGGGTGAACAAAAGAAGTGTTGGTTTTACAGTCTACATGTGTAGAGGTCTGACTGGGACAAGAAAAAAAAAGAAGACAACCCAGTGGAAACAATGACAGCTTTTCTGGATTCAAAATTGGTTGGTTACAGTTTGAGCAAATGACCCCAATTTGTAATTCACTGAGTGTTTTGTTGCTTCTCTTTATGATTCATCAGTTTTCTACTTTGCAACTGGATAGCAAATCGCAACCTAGTACTGGATAGGACAATTAGTGCATTTTTGTGTTACAGAATTCTTCCTGTACCTTTCACTTTGGACAAGCAGACGGAATTATAGCATTTGTGGAATGGGAGAGGAGCATAATGCATTTTTCTTTTTTAACTACTGCTGCTGACTTGAATTATTTGATAGAATGTATTTGACACAGGTTTAGTAAAACTGGAAAAAGGTCACATCAGAAAAGCAAGTCCTAATATACTGCAAAAAATATGCACAGGACTTGTGCGTGTATTTCACTAGAAATATATGCATGGCAGCCATAGCAGTGAAACCATTCAGAATATCGCCTAAATTAATCCTTTTACACATTCCAAGGACCGAGAGAATTGGTGTTACCCGAGTACTGCGGAATATGAGGTGTAAGGCCTGGGATATACTTGCAGTTTGACAACGCGTTCACCTTTGCAAAGTCATCGGGATTGGAGTTTCTCAGTCTCATTTTACCAATGTGTGATTGACCAGAAACACCAACAGTAATTTTTGTATGTTTTTGTGCAACGTTTGGCGAATTGTTGCAGGCTACTCCAACACAACCAACACCACATAGCAAGCAGTTGAATATAAAGGTTGTAACTGCAGAAGGACTGTGTGATCGTCCACTTGCGGTCAACCGTTGCAGTGACGTGCACTAGTGCCCCTCACATGGATTTTACACGCCATATACGCGTCACATATTTTTCAGAGGCCATGATGGATTAAAATGCACATTATAAACGGCAAGTATATGCCAGGCCAAAGGAAGCAGAGCTCACTCATCTGGGGCTTTGCAGGTCTCTTCCTTTCTGGGAGAACTGTGCACTTGTGGCTCCCTCCAGTTGTTCCAGGAAAAGTAGACCATCATTCCTGCAGCCATTGATACTAATCTTTTCCTTGCCAAAATGAAGGGAACATCGCCTGGGATTTCTAGTGAGGGTCAATGCATGACCATTCTTCCCTGTTTTGTGCTCACACCCTGACGCTAAATCAGTGCTGTCCGATCAGTGAGAGCTTTGACTTGTAACTATCTTTACCTGCAGTTCTCGTATAGGAACAAAAAGCCTGAAATGCAGCAGTGACAACTGCTTTTGCCTCGGGCTACCATCTGGATACCATTTTTGTGGTACTTGGGTTTCTCCACATTAGCACATTGCACAAATATCCAAATCATTTTGGATGGTTAGAAGACAGACAGTAATCCTGACATTATTATAATTCAAGACAAATATCCCAAATTATGGAAACTTACTTGGAACTAATAAAGAAATGTATTCATCAGTTAGATTTTTAGTGTCATCTTTTGTGCCATTTTGAAACACACAGATATTGTCACCTTAATGTCTTTTCACCTTTCTGTGTTCATAAATGCTGCAAATAAAGCTGCACAGCCCTTCACATTTGAACGACCCTCAAATGCAGGCACATTAGACTAGATGTTTCTCTGTTAACACATGTACAACATCCTTTCAGTAACCATATTAACATTTAATGATGTGTACACCAGTCCTTGGGCTTTCTGCTTACTAATAATCCAGCAACAGGCATGTTTTAAAATTTTCTTGTGAACATAAAGCAGCTACTGAAAAAGTGGAACATGGACAGCATGGACACATGCAAATTTTGTTTGCCAGCGCTGCAATATAACAAGCTATGCTTCCTGTTTTCTCAGGAAGAATAGCAACATCCAGTAAATGATAACATACATTTGCATTCAGGTGCAATTTCACCACCATTGCACCACACACCACAGCCTTCAGTTAATTATTAATCTCATAACATCACTGTTTTTACTATTTACGAATGCAAAAGGGGGCTGATTTGTTCACATCAGTCATAAATAGGATATAAAACCTGCCACATTGGTACTTCTCAACACTGACAGGCGCTCAGCTCTCAACATCAGCAGGTTGAATTCCAGGTAAGATCATTTATATAAATCTATGATCATTTATATAGTTCATCGAGTCAACTCATGCATACTCATTGATACTGTGTAGAAGTCACAGGCAATTATGTGATTAAGACTTTTTAACACACATTTTTAACCACAAAATCTTGACATTTGTTAAATAATTGGCTACTTTCATTCATCATTGCTGTTTTTCATTTCTTTTGCTTTAGACATTTTACCAAGATGAACATTACCCCAACTTTGATGATGTCCCTTCTGATGTTTGTGTTGGTTTCAGGTGACTCTCTCTTTACTGGTTTTGGTACATCCATGTACTTGCAACAGAATTAGTGTGTTGGAATATTTCTCAGAGGAATCTGATATATGTATTTATGAGCAATTCTGCACGTTCTACCAGCATTCATGCTTGATTACGTGTGAAAGACAAAATGGCACATAAATTTATTATGCAGACATCAGGATGTTGAAATCAAGATAACTGACAAAGATTTGTAGTTAATTTTAAATATATTACGCTTTACACTCACAGTGGTATAGTTAGCTTTCAATTGTGCACAACTTTATAAAGCTGCTGCGGTGGATAAACGAAAAATAAAATTGTTTTTTTTCCTCTTTTTACAGAAGTCCTGCAGTTTACATTTGCAGAAAGTCGTCTGAGAAATTTCACACTTTTTATAGACAGCACGGGTTCAAGAGACGAGGCATCCAAGACATGTGAAGAAAGAAATCAATCATTATTCACTGCGTATGACAAAAAGGACATTAATGTTGTACGTAACATTTCAGCTGTTCACAAAAATGAATCAATTTGGCTTGGCATGAAAAAGACGTCCCGCAGCATTACTTGGTCAAATGGGGCCCCAATTAATGAGTCAGAATTCTCAATACCTGACACAGAGCAAACATGTGTAGCTATTGAACGTGGGGAATGGCAATACTTTAGCTGTTCAGAGAGAACAGATTTCTTGTGTGAAAACGGTAAGTCCCAGAAGACATTGTTGCATTTTGCTTTTCTTTTGTTTCAACAAGCAAACTTGGCCGGTTGACAAATAAATTAGTATGTGCTGCGATTAGGACTGAATGCTAAATGCTCAATTATTCTATTTATTTATTTGATTTGAAGGTGTCAGTCCTGCCTATGTGTTACAAAAAAAAAAAACTAAAAACATGCATTAAACATTTATTAATTTAGAATAAACTTACTGCAAAGCATCACATAGCCTTGCTTTTTATAATGAAGTGAAAGATAAGCAACGGAAGTTTTTTACTATCATTTATGCTTCTGCAGGTAGTGGGCACTATCTCATAAGGAATAAGAAGAACTGGTGCCAGGCACTTCAGTACTGCAGGACTCACTTTACGGATTTGGCAAGCATGAATAAAACAGAGCTAGACAAAGACAAGTATGAGAAGGAAACCTTTTGGGTTGGGCTCATGCTTGATCGATGGGAATGGCACGACCAAAGCTGTTCGACATTCAGGGAAATCAACGAAGGTGGCTCAGAAGCTGATGATGCCTGTTCTTATGCCTCCAATGGGTTTGACTCAGAGATGAGAAGAGACAATTGTGACCAGCACTACAAGACCCTTTGTTCCAATGGTAAGCACAAACCAACTAAAACAAATCATTATGGTAACTAGCAAGATTCATATAATCAGTTATCATTAATTAAGAAATAAGAATCACTGTCACTTAGCATCCAAGTAAAAAAAGAAAAAAAGCGTTTTTCAGGTAACAAAGCAAACAGTTTATAGGTGCCACGTATTTATGAGAACTTCTACAACAGAGTTGACAAGAACTTTCTGAAACATATTTGATTTTTATCGTAGAAAGAATTCCACCAGCGTGTTCAGCTGTTACAGCTAGCAAACGCAATCATTTTGAGTAAAAATTTGGCTTCCAAATTGATTTCATGATTTCTTTTTTTAATTTGTCTTGTTTATTTGTTCTATGCTTTCATTTCAGAGTATACTGAAACATTAATCTGCTTAATTTTCAACAAGAAAAAAAAAAAAAAAAATTGGGGTGTTCTAAAACTGTGTTAAGAACAACAACAAAAAAAGCACTAATGAAAGGACAGAAAACACCGAAATAGAATCAATATTAACCTATTTAACAGAACAAGCACAATTAATTACCTGGATACACACAATAAATTGCATTCAGCATGTTGATGATACAGCCGTAATGTTTTTTATTTCTAGTAAACCTCACTTTTGCCTTCTACTTGGTTTTCAGGGTCAGTCAGAATCCAAATAGTTGACGACATACAACTAACTTGGGAACAGGCACTTGACTACTGTGAGGACAAACACTCACGCTTGTTGTGGATTCAGGGCGCTGAGGATCAGGACATAGTGAAATTTTGGTTACAGCATTCCAATACTACGATCAGTCGATTCTGGATCGGTCTGAGGCAGAGTTCTATTTTTGGGTTCTGGATTTGGCACGAGTCTGTGGTGAACTGGAGCAGGTGGAAGGATGGAAAAACACCTGATTTGCTCATGTCCAAACACTGTGGTGTAATCAGTGGTGATGACTTCATGTGGAGTGCTGAAGACTGCAGGCTCCCGCTACCTTTTATTTGTGAGGAGGATATTGTAAAATTGCAAAAAAGTTAAAGGTTAATATTTATCCTGTTGCCGATGTTCTACTGTGCAGGTACGGTTGATCGAAGAAATGTCAGTCAACATCCTTAATTTGGAACACCAAAAAACAATTGTGATTTTATGACGTATGTTCATATGTTACATGTTTAATATGTACAATGGTGAGAATAGATCAGTGTGTTTAAAAAATGTATTTTTCTGATAGATTTCTGAGCTTTTCACTTTGTGTCGGATTGCTCACAGTTTTTAGCTTCCACATTTCACCTGTATTAGACTCATGCTTCTTTTTTTTTTTTTAAATTGACACTGTTAATTTAACATAACCTAAAGTCACAGTCAGAAGTGACTGACCAGTTTGTGTTGTCACAGACACTGAAGGAAAAGAAATACAAATATAGTCATATAGGTTCTTCTGTTCTCAGACAATTGATCAAAACATGCCTGACATGTTACGACGGGAAACTTCCATCTTCCAAGTCTCTACCCGTCTCTGCTCGATGGTTAGTAGTAATAATAATAATACTACATTTTAATCGAAGCGCCTTTCAGGTCACTCAAGGACACTTTACAAGATAAAACACAATAAAATAAATAAAACAACAACAAGAACACAGCATTAAAATCACAGGAAAAAAAAGCTCAGTTATGGATCGTATGCTGAGTTTTGAGTCTGGATGTGAACTGAGGTAAAGAGTTGATACTACGGATGTCAGAAGGTAAAGAGTTCCAGAGTTGAGGAGCAGAGCGACTGAAAGGGTTATGGATGGGGGGGGGGCTTATGGATAGCCTTAAAGGTAATGATGAGGATTTTGAAAATGATCCTGAGTTTAACTGGAAGCCACTGGAGCTGATGGAGGATGGGGGTGATATGGTGAGACGAGGGGGTCCTGGTGATAATACGGGCTGCTGAATTCTGGACCAGTTGGAGTTTATGGAGGGATTTGTTGGGGGCACCAAAGAGAAGTGAGTTACAATAGTCAAGATGGGAGGTGACGAGGCTGTAAATGAGGATGGCAGCAGTGTGGGGGGTGAGAGGGGCTGAGGCGATTAATGTTACGTAAATGGAAGTACGCAGACCAGGTAATGTTATTGATATGAGCTTTGAAAGACAGTGAGCTGTCGAGGACGACACCCAGACTCTTAACCTGAGGGGAGGGCAAACTGTGGAACCGTCAATTGTCAGAGAAAAACTGTCAGTTTAGGAAAGGGTGGCTTTGGTGCCACTAAGAAGAAGTTCGGTTTTATTGCCATTAAGCTTGAGGAAGTTTGAGGTGAACCAAGATTTGATTTTAGAGAGACAGTGGGTAAGGGAGGAGGGTGGAAGAGAGGAGTTTGGCTTACTAGAGATGTAGAGCTGGGTGTCATCCGCGAAGAAATGACACTGGATGTCATGTTTACGGAAAATATAGCCCAGAGGTAGAAGGTGTATTATGAAGAGGAGGGGCCCCAGGACTGATCCCTGGGGCCCACCTGAAGTGACTGGGGAGGTTTGTGAGGTGAAGGATTTAATCTGAATGAACTGAGTGTGGCCAGTGAGGTACGACTGAAACCGGTGAAGAGGGGTGTAACTGATGCCTAAAGAAAGTCGAAAGAAAATAGTCGGAAGATGACTTGTGAAATGTTTAAACCTGGGATGATGTTGACGCATATAGGTCTCCTTGCAGAAATGATTAAGACACAGTAAATAGTCCAACAATTACATTTTCTCAACATAAAATTGCAACAAATTTGGAAATTTTACCATCTAGACTGTATAATATCATGAGAGGACTCAGAGCATCTCTGCATAAGCCAAGACTGAAGAGATCTTAAGGTCCTGAGGCAGCATTGCTCTAAAATTTGAAACGATTCATGAGTGAAAGTAAAGCGTCTAAACATCATCATCGGCAAACACAGTTCATCACTGCATCCAGAAGTGGAATTTGATAGTTTACTATGTAAGATCCAATAACCTTTAGTAAGATCCTTCCTAAAGCTTTGCATACACCCAAAAGCTGGAAATGATGTGCGCAAAAAATGATCTGATTTATAAGCAGTTTCTCTTTATAAATCGCAGACCACATGGAAGTTTGTGCAGGTGGATTTGCTGCATACTCACAACACACCCACATTCTGCCATAAATGGTCAATAAAAGTAGCTGATGAATGTTTCTGCATTTAAATCAGCTGCTGCCAGACATCCCTTCAGCTCCTCTCTGTTCTCTGAAGTCAGACCACCGTGACACGAAATTTAGTCAGAATCATGTTTGAGTCACTCATAACTTATTCACGCATCATTTGCACATTTTTACATTTCATACAGACAAACTCATCTTCACGCAGACCTTACAGTCAACTGCAGAGATTACATTTATGAAACTGAATATGCTGTAAGTTGTCTTTAATGTTCTCCGTTCTCTAAGGAAACTGGATGTTAGACTGGTAATGTTAAAAACCTCACCCAATTTAGTGTTACATATAGTTATTCATATCAGACACATATCTGTTAGTTTATTCCTGTTGGAAAGAGTCAGTTTTTGTCAGAAACCTGACATTGGTCGAAACCTGTCCAGGATCCAGGATGGCACGGTTCCTGCAGTTTGGTCTGTTTAACACTGGTCCCAGTTCAGCACATTGATCCAGGAGCACTGATCTATTAGTCAGTCATCTTCAGGGGCCAGTGAATCTTGATGGTCCCTGAGAAGCTCTTCATCCTCAGCTCCACTACTTCGTTGTGGTTGCTCTGGATGGGAGATTCCATTGAAGTGAAGATTCAGTTTAATCTGTTGGATTCTTCAGCTAGACTGTTTTTATTTAATTGACATTAAATTCATTTTTGGCTCAATTGGAATATATTGGATATTGGAATGGATTGGATTGTAATATTGGACTGTAAAAACTTTGTGTGCTTCCTATGTGAAGTTCCTTGAGATGACTTTGTTATAAATTGGTGCTAAAAGTGAGCATAAATCTGATCTATAGGAGTCTTAACCAGAAAAGCAGCGACATGTAAGTAAAATCCCAAAACTATTAGTAATCATGAACACATCAGGAAAGTAATGGAGCCCTTGACGATGATCCCAAACAATTACACTGAAATTTTAATCAAACTCAGTCAATACAGTGTATATGCTTCTGGTGGTCTTCACTCCTCACACATCCAAACCGCTGCTTTTATCTTTTAGCTTCATCCTTCTTTTTCTCACTTCTACTCACTTTCCACATTTACATGAAACAAATTCAGTTAAATTAGCTGCAACAGCTGCGCAACATATCAAAACCATTCTCTACTCAGCTTTCTCTCACACTGAGGAAAAAAAAGGAAACTGAAAGAAATCGCTTCAAGGAAGGAGAACCAGACTAGTTGTCTCATATCTCGGCTCAAGATCAGTTTGCTGCAGTCAGTCAGGGGGACGGTGATGCTACGAGCAACCTCCACACTAGAGGATCCGTAGACCAGATTCATCAGTCACATCTGGTCCTATTTACCTCAGGCTCGGAGCATCATTAACGTCCTGTGTGGAGTCAGAATGAGCTCCATTACTTCAAATTTGAATAGCGTTTTGAGATACAGAACAGCGAGGCCTCGACATTTGTCACAAGTTATGCTGCTGATGCAAAAGTTCCGACTAAGAAAGACAAAAGTAATCCAGGAATATAGCTGCTCCCAGCATGCCTCTTGTTTGTTGTTTATTTGTTTGTTTGGGACACATTTAAGGAGCAAATAAAGAAATGCACACAAAGATCATTCAGCACACCACTTCAGAACGTTCAGCTTCTCACTGTCTTATTTTACTTGGTTCTGTTTCTATTTTCTTTTTCATAGTCGTGATATTTGTTTGTTTCTGTGATGCACCCAAAAATTTAGACTTTCTTCATTTATCAATCTTAACAAGATCCTCCACGTACCAGTTTTTTTTTTTTTTTTTTTTAAACAAATAAATGACTTTTTCCTTGGATTTGCTAATAATATATGAATTAAATGAAATATTACAACTTCAAGACTTTTATCTTCCCCGTGTATACCAGTGTTTTAATTCGCATTTACTTCAGAATATGAAAAAAAGAATAAAAAAAACACTATAGACTCTGTTAGATATAATGGGTCAATATGGAGGGTCAAGAAATGTTAAAATCCAGTTTCCTCCTGATGTGACCGCAGAGCTTAATTTGTAAATCAAACGATCCAGAGCGCAAGCTGCTGCCTGAGACGAGGGTTACCTGAGGTCAACACTGATGACAACACTTAGGCGCACAAATGTCAAAATACCAAGCCAGTTGATATTTATATATAACTTTAAATGCTTTATGTTTAATTTCGCAGGATCGCGTCTTACCTTACTAGTTGTTCATTACATCCCACACTGCGCCAGGAGCATCTCATCCTCCTCACTGTTCCGCACTTTTCTCTGTTATTTTGACAAATAGCGCCTTTAATTTCAAACATGACGTACTACGTAATGTGATTCAAACGTTTCTCTTGTCGATGTAATTTTATAAGGAGTTAATAATTCCAATTTTATTAATGATTCACATAAATTTTAAAACTGTTCTGCAATTTAGTTTTGTTGGTTTGTTATATTTTTGTCTTTTTATTAAAATAATACCCATGACTTTGAACTTTTAGGGGCGGGGGTTTAGGGCAAAAGCAGAAGTGCTTCTTTTTAAGAAGCTCATAAGTGGCTGTTATATTTAAAATGTATGTTTTGAGTAATTATTTGGAGATTACATAACCTGTACATTTTTTGTTGTTGTTGTTCAAGGCTTTATTATTAGTAGCCTTGAGACTTATCAGATCCAAGCAAACAGTCACCAGAATGCACCCTGTAAAAATAAGAGTTCCCGGATCCTTTTCCGGCAGGATCCGGCTCAAATTAAGCCCTGTGTGACCGGTTTCGTCTTTGCCTGGTTGACTGCTAAGAAAAGGAGATTCGGATCTGTTTTAATAACTAAACTGCCACTAAATGACAACACTGAACTGTTAACGAGTTGATAGTAACAGTCATCGATCAACCAACTGCTTTACCTCAGTTTTTATATGAATGTCTATAGATCATGTAGCTCTGACACACGGGGCTGTTTTTGGCTTTTTAGGGGCCCAGGACAAGGTTCTCTTTGATTATAACCTTATTCCTGTAAATTCTGACTTTTTAAAAGTACAGTTTTATGTTTGATATATTGGACTATATTCCAATAACATTAAGACCCTCCTAAGCAGGGAAGGGTTGGGGGCTCCTGGGAGGAACCGCCTCACCCAGAACAGAAAACCTGAGTTAGCCTCACCTGCCTGCTGATGTTGAGTCTATAAGAGATGAAAGAAAAATGAAGAAAGCGTTCCAGGGCAGCACTCTATTATTCATACATTATGGCTTTTTTTCTTCTTCTTGAACTTCAAGGTCATCGGTGTTGCGATAAGACTTAATCAGTTCCATCTCTGTTCCTTATTGATCAATAGTTAATCAAGAATAGTTGATTAAGACCTGAGACGAAGACTCCTAATTATGTTTGGAACTTTTTAAATTTTCACCACCAGTTTCAGGTTTGGGTAATGTGTGTCTCAGTCCCTGTCATGACCATTGTTCCTGACCTGCAACACTTAATGCCAACAAGGCCGTTCAGCGTTTTCAGAAGTAAAGTATAAACAATAGAGCTGTGCTGCTCGGCCTGTGTTTTCAGGCCGGCCGTCATTTCCACAACATCACTGACACGCTCTGGACGCCAGGCCAGACGGATCCTGATGCTGAGATTAACAGCTTAAGTGCCTCTTTATGACCCTTCGGACAAATTACACCTCCTTCAAAAATGCGTCGGGCCCGATGAAACATTTACTTTGGCAGAGTCACGAGCTGGAATTAAGTACAGCAAATTTCAACATGTTTCGAGACAAATAAAGAATGACAACACAGGGTTTGCTTTAGGGGCGCTAGCCATATCAGCATGCACACTTCCTGAATTTAAACTGTTATGATGGAATTTCTAAGTTTGTTCTCGTGTGTTGCTGGGAGTTAATCACAGCTGATGACTGATATTAAACGTCTCGTGATAAGAAGCCAGACTTGGTGAGTGCTGCTTGTAACAAATGAAAAGTACCACTATACAGGTCTGGAAGTGAATGAAAGATTACATTTGCTTTTAACGTGTATGATATTCAGAAAAGTGACTTGCTAATGGCTCTCTGCCGGGTGAAATCATTCCAGCCGTGTGCTCAGCTGCGGCGGTTTAAGGTTAAGTCCATCATTCTGCTGCAGCAATTACACACTTACAATACACATTCTTCACGTCTAGTGACATTAAATGTGATTTACAGTTTGAGCTGCAACAAAGGAGGACAGGAATCCCCAACAGTGTATCAGGTATATCTGTAAGGTGCTCCCCTTATTGCTAACATCTGCTGAAGAATATATTGTGTCTCCAAAGACCAAAAAATACCTGACTAAAGCCAGAATTCAGGCATACTTCGCTGTCTGTTTGGCAAGATATTGTGTTTGCAGAGGCACCTGTTGAAAGAGAGGATGGAATTACATATTTCAGCTTTCCTGCTGTTGTGCAGCGAGCTGTCACAAAGATTTCAAACCCCCTTAGAGGTTTCACTGACAATCATAATTGAGCTCTCAGATTGCAACAATCCTGTGCACATACCTGTGTGCCTTTCAAGTTGAAGTTTCAGGAACGACAGGGGATGGGATTCTGGCCACATTCACTTCGAATGCTCGTGGTTTGATTGACTGTAGGAAGTAAATGTAAACGGGCAGAAAGTGCAAAGAAATGATAGCGCTGCAAATGAAAGAGTGATCTGACACACACCCACATTAAGATGTTCTGCACATGAAAGCTCTGATGAGAGAAAACTTTCACGTTTGTGTCTTCCAAACATCACTGTTTAGCTTTGACGGACAGCTTGGCAAAGTGGTTCATTCAAGTGCAAGAGCTGAGACACATGCTTCCATGCTTTCATGAGTTCTCCAGTTTCTCTGGCGACAGGAGCTAATTGTTGGCCGCCTTGCTCTGTTCCCTTGTGCTCATAGAGGCCCAGGTGGACCCTGGCTGTAAAGTGGGGACCCTCAGGAGGAGTCCAAAATCATGACGGCGCCAGCAAGAGCTGGACTGAACAAAATACCTTCTCATTAGACTGGAATAAAGTGCAAAAAGAGTGCAGGCAGGACTCTTTTACTGCAGAGCCATGCTGTTTGTATTACGTCCTGAAAATGCTTTGTTGAAATAAGCAAGACCTTCTCTGAAAAAGATGTCATCTGGACATTCAGAAATGCCTGGGGGGCCCTGGCTGTAAAGTGTGGACTCTCAGGAGGAGTCCAAAATCATGACAGACTGAATAAAACAAGCTTTCATTAAAAAAGAATAAACTAAAAAAGAAAAAAAAAAAAGATGGCCAATGGGACTCTCTGCTTCAGATCCAGGCTGTTTGTTTTATGTGCTGAACCTGTTTTGTACCATATTACTGAATTAAACAACGGGTTTGGTGCTGGGAAGTGTGGATCCTCTGGGGGAGACCAAAACCATTATAGCGCCACCAAGAACCAGTCTGAACAAAGTACCTTATTCACTGGACATGAGTCATCTGCAAAAGACTGTTGGCTGGCCAGTTCAGAAGTGATGTATGAAAATGAAAATTAAATGTATGCATTTTGCAAAAAGGCTGTAGGATAATAATTTTCTTTCAATGATTTCAGAAGCAATCAATAAACTGCATCGATATCATAGTATGTAACTGAAATGTGATCGTTTATCTTCCTGCAGATTGTTAAAACTGGAACAGCTCTATATTAGAACCCTGTAGGACGGAGCACATGAGCTGTCCAGAAATGGCCAAAAGCACTCAGTTACTCAGTTACAAGAAGAAAAAGGGATGCACTAGGCATAATTACTGATCATATTTCTGCATATTCTGAGCATAAGCTGACAACAAAAGCCTCCCGAATGTGGAATGAGCGGGAATGTCGGACATTCCACAATCTGTCTGTGGGGAGTATTTATCTGCCGTTCTGAATCCAGGATATAAGGCCCCACCTTGAGAGGCAGGAAATGGACAGGATATTGAATTCTGGGAGATTATGTAACATTTGCCGTTTATTTCACAGGTAGAAAATGCTAAAGTTTTTCTTTCTTTTTTTTAAATCTCCGCCTGGGGTTACATTAAATGATGGGGATAAAGGACATGTGGCTGATAATTGAAGACATAAGCTGCTGTTACTGTTATGCAACAGAATTCCTGATAACATTTAATGTGTAAGAAATTTACTACCCTGTTTCCAAATAAGCTGTGACATTACGATATTTAAATAAAAGAAGAATGGAGTCATTTGTAAATGGTATGTTTATGACATCCACATCTAAAAGCTCCAGTAAAAGTTGGAACGGAGCCATTTATTGAAGGTCCTCCACTGCGTTGCATCACCAAAGTGAAAAAGTGTCCCCAGGTTTTCTTGCTATAGATTTTTAGCTGCTATTCAGTTCAGGGAAGTTGAGAGGTCTGGACTGGAGGAAGGTTAGTTTAGTTTCAGGAGTCTCTAAAATGGAACATCCCTGAAAGAGACGCATGGTCTTGATGGAAGCATGTGCTGCTCCAACATTTGTGGAGAATGTACATGAAGAAAACAAAGCGCAGAAGAGATCACCTAAAACTGTGTTGAAACCTGGAAGCAGGGCGTTGAACCATCGTGTTCTAGGAAGGACTGTGGTCAAATTTAAATGGAGATTGACAGCAGTGTTTGGTGAAATCTGATCAAATAAAATCTACAGTGTAAGTAGGACCATTTCCAGATAAACTCAAGATGTTGGGCAGAAAAGTTCTCCTCAAGAAAGCCACATATCAATGAGGATAATAACTGAACAAAAGGTTCAATTTGCTGGGAAGGATGAAGATTGGATTCTGGACGACAAGAAAGGAGATGAGGTGATCTGATTAGTCCAGATTTAGTTGATGCCAGAGTGATGAATGCATCCATGCAGAAATACATGTAAGAAGATCAAGCATGTGGGGTAAAGAATCCTGTGTTTATTTTTTAAGTGTTGACGATTATCAATATATATATTGGACTCAGCTTAATAGGGGCTACCTGGGTACCACAGAATAAGATGTCTAAGGGGTCTGGGGGTTTGTAGACTTGTGCCTTTCTGTATTATGGCTTCCTCCAGTTATTCCAGGGAAATGGACAGGATCTCCACTCATGTAGCGTCGGTGTTGATCTTTTCCTTGTCAAAATGACGAAAACATGGCATGCAATTTCTTGTGAAGTTCAGCATGTCGACATTCTTCCCCTTCTGTCCCTCACTTAAACTGCCTCAAGCAGTCAGCACTGCAGATGCTACCTGGATGGGATTTTAACTTGACAGTGATTGGCTGGAGCAGAAACATTGCTAACATGAGTGTCAATCCTGGCTTAATAACTTAACAGAAAATAAATAAAAATGGATTCTGATCACATCAAGTTCTGGACTTTGAGTATCTACATCCAGCGTCTTGACAGTCTCACTTGTTTCTGTCAGGAAGTGTTGCTTTAGTAACATAAGGTGTTCTGGCCGTCATCTAAACCCATTTAAAGGAGCAAGAATAAACATGAGCTGAATGCTTGCACGATGAATGTCATGCAAACTTCAGATTCTTGTTTGAGCTGAAAAAATATACGTATTTCAAGTTCTCAACTTGTAAATCAAGAAATGTAAAAAAAAATATGATCTGTGTGTCTTTTTCTTTCCATCTGCAGGAACAAGAGGACCCCAACAAGCTGGCCACCAGCTGGCCCGACTACTACATCGACCGCATTAACTCCATGGCGGCTGTAAGTTAACATTTCCACTTTGTTGGTGCTAGAAAATTTAGTGTTCTGACCCAAAAAAGGTGCTTTTCCACTAGCGGGGGTTCCTGGTGGTTTTTCAGGGCCGGTTCGCTGAAACACAACAATCATCTTTAGCTCTTCCAATATTTTTCACATCATGTTAGCTTGTTTTTCTTCTATTATTACTTAGTTTTTGCTGATGTCGTCTCCTTTGCTTTATTGGCGGCTGACAAAGAGCGGTTTGGACTGGCAATTCCTCTGGCCCCGTCACCGTAAATGGAGACGCGTCTGAGAGGACTGAGTAGGTTGGTCCTGTTTAAACTCCAGCCTCCTTGTTTCACCTGGAAACCCCGTTGGTGGAAATGCACATTAGGTTTAAACGCAGCAGAGAAAACAACGTTTAAATGTGTTTTCTCCACCTCCTTTAAGAAGGGTGATGTAACTTTTTTTCTTTTAGGTCAGTTAGGATTCCTGAGTCTCATAATAATGAGAAAGATTTAGATAGAATTTTTACTTTTATTGAACTCCGTAGCTGGCGTTTCTGCACCATAATCATAGTGTTTTTGATGTGCACTTCCTAGAAATATAATTATGCATCAGGTCAATGCAACAACTGTGATTGGTCACTTACATTTCCTTTTACATCTTTCTGCTTTCTACTTCTTCATTTTTAAACTGAATAGAGATAGCTGGGTTGCTGTGATGCCCTCCTGTTGTTGAGCTTCATTTACTTGTTGCCATGTCTGAGGTACATAAAGGAAGTAAACACAAGGAAAAACGGCGCTGTGGGCTACAGTGCTGCACAAAAGAACTTTAACTGCCATCTAACATTTAGTGTAATTACAGAGCAACTCATCAAGAACGCCCAAGTTTAAATGGCAACCACGATGTGGGTCCCATACATAGACTGAATGCGTAGTTGCTCTGCATAAATCAATCACACCTTTCACATATGTTTTGGCAATGGAAGCTTCTGATAGGCTAACTGATATAATTTGAGGAGATGCATATTTTAAGGCAAAACAAGGGCCTCATTGCATGGCAACATGGAAAACAACCAGCAAGATAAGATATCAGGGAAATAATTGTGGACCTTGACAAGTCTGGTTCCCCCTCTTCCACATCTGTTTGAATGATAATACACAACTACAAACAACATGGAGATGATTTCTGTGTCCCAGAGAGGAACAAACTTTGGTGTGAAATGTGCACCGAATCCCCAGAACAACAACAGCTGACCTTGTGGAGATGCTGACTGAAATCAGGGGAGAATCATTATCCAATGAGCTGAAGAGCTATGCAGCGAGAGAAAACCACCATGAAAAAGCCAGATTAGTTTGCAGCTGCACATGGGTGCAACAATCCATGTTTCCTTTGCCCCGATAAAACTAAAATTGAACTTGTTGCTCTAAGTAAGATAAGATAAGCCTTTAATTGTACCACAGTGGGGAATTCACATTGTTACAGAAGCATAAAGGAAAATGAAATCTTAAAAAGGAAACAGCAAATAAAAAGTACACATGTATAAATACTATGCATAATAAAAAAATATGGACGATAAAAAGAGAATATATACACACACACATTTATATGCATGTGGACTACAGAGAACATATACAGTATTCACGAAAACCTGATGTTATGTGACAACATATATTGCACCAAATATTAAAGATAAGGAATGGTTTAAAGTACAGTTATGGGATTGGGTGCTGGGTGTGTGATCTTCTGGGAGCACATCGATCTGCAGATGATCGTCATTATTTTTGAATTAGTGCACGTGAAGTACAGAGGTGGCATGTTGTGAGGCTGCTTGGCTGCAGGACAGGGAAATATATACAGCATCACGAGGATCGATGATTAATTAGATATATAAATGCAACATCTCAAGCAATTACATTACATTTAGCAGACCATTTTATCCAAAGCGATGTACAACAGAGGAAATATGTTGAGGCCACAGTAACGTAGTAAATTACAAAGTAAGTGCAGTTAAATCAGGATTCAAGTGAGTTCAGCTATGAAAGAAGGTATTCTTGGAACAGGGGAGTTTTCAAGAGCTTCTTGAAGGTAAAGAGGGATGACTCTGCTCTGGTAGCTACTGGTAGCTTGTTCTCAGTCTTGACTGAGAGCTCCTTGTGTGAAGTGAGAGTAACCTAGTAACCTTTGTAGGAGCGACAGTCGTAGAGGCAATATGTATGTTTATATTGTGGTTGTTTGAATGGTGGGCAGGGACAGACAACACCTCTATCTTTGCCAAGTTAAGCTGAAGCTGGTGTTTCTTCATCCAGGCAGATAGGTCAGTGAGACAACCTGAAATACCCGCAGAGATGGTGGGGTCATCCAGTGGGAACGACGCATAGAGTTGTGTATCATCTGCATAGCTGTGATATGAGAAGCCATGTGATTGTATAATGTGGTCCTGAGAGGTTGTGTATATGGAAAAGAGGATTTTTTCCTTGCCATGACACACAAAAGGAACGCCCAGTAAGATGGGAGGAAATCAGCTAAACAGTTGAAGCCTGGGTGTAGATGAGACTTCCAAATGGATATGGACCCCAAGTATACCTCCAGATTAGTTGTCATGTGGTTTAAGAATAACAAAAGTGAAGGCACTGGAGTAGTCAGCACAAAGACTGAAAAATCTATATGAACTTCTGGTTGCAACTGTTCGCCCCTGTGCATAAATCTGCCCTTAAAGTGGCTTTAAGTCCTCCACTTCAGTCAACCATCTGCCTCTGAAGAGGTCATGGCTCTCTCGGTCATTCTTTCTCAGACTTCTCTCAGGGTAAACTTTTTTATCGTCCCCCTGCTGACTCCTGGTTACATTCACATGACCACATTCCTTCACCGTGACCCCAACGTTCGCTCACACACTGTGATGACAAACAGGCCATTTAGACGCTCAGCAGTTCAGTGAGTGGGAACGAGCCAAGGCCTGACGGCGGTATTCATCATTTCTAGCCTGCTTGGATATGAGTGAAAACAGCATGATAACACCCCAGAACTCTGTTCTGCTGTGACATCACTTTTTCTTGTGCTTTTATGTGAAGAATAATTTGAATCTTTCAGCCATTGGCCACTTTGGGCTGGTGATGACTAACCAAGGGTCTTCATGATGACCACTTGTTGGATCCCAAATGTTTAGAGATTATAAACGGTGACATTTTAAGAGAAATTCTTTTCTTTTTTTTTTCGTTTATTAAAAAAGTCCAACTTCTAACACATTCACAAGTGTTTCCACGCCTTAGATAAACTGTTTAGACAAACCACCATAAATGTCGATCCACAAAATAATATCTGCAGCTTGTTATCACGTTGTTTACTTTGCTGGCAAACATGCATGTAGCAGCGGTTATTAATGACGGTTGCTACTTTTACAGCCTTTTCTGATGAGCTGCTTCTGAACAGAACGGAGTTGCACTGAAGTTTGAATAAGTGGTTTTAACAGCCATTCTCAGACTGTGTGCACGCTCCCATAAGCGACGTTTTTAGTGGAGCATGGAGGAAAGCTCTGATTTGTTAGCTGCCAAAAGTTTGAACTGTACCAGGGCTGCAGCAGTACCTCTCCACTATTAGGTGACAGACATACTGTCAGAGTTACACTTCAGCTTTTCTTTCTTAACAAAAACCTGCTGCAGAGCACATGGGATCTTTGCAAGTCATTCGTGCACAGTTATGTGTCTGGTATATGAATAACCCCAAAATGTCTTAAAACTTTGTAGGGTAAAATGGAAATACAAGCAGAAAACAGTGATTTTCTGATCTAGTGAAACCATATTTTATTCACAGCAGAACAAACAAAACATGAAATACTGAAAGTGAGAAAATGTTAAATCTTAAAGAAAAAGAAAAAAGCCGTCTGAGGCGATTGAAATGCTAACATAACATGCTCTTTTTATACCGATTATTTACAAGAAATCAAAGCCTGCTGCTAATTAACCTAATTAAAATCAAGATATTCTTCCAGGTGTTAGGCACCACATACTTTCCCAGCCTTTTGAGGCCCATAAGACATTTTTCCACCATTGGTTTCAACATAATATTAAAATTTCTTATTTTTTCCATTTTTATATCCCCATTCCAGATCTTTGAGGGCTACTGCCCTGTATGTCTTAGATGATTCCCTGGTCCAACACACCTGTTTGAAATAAATGAATCACTAAGCATGCTAATGGAGAAATGTGATAAATAAATACTTTAAAGGAATGGAACAAACGGACAAACTAAATTGAGTTTGCTCAATAAGTGCTCACTTACAATCAATCTTCACCCACACTACAGAAAATAAATCCCCACTTAAGAAGTTAAAAGGCTCCCAAATGAGTCCCCAGTTATTTTTGCAGATCCGTGGGCCAGGCTGTGCCAGTGACGATATAATTAATAGATATCAGGGGAAAAACCTGGAGGTTGTCGACAACTGAAGTTATATCATTGGCAGATGAGGCTTTGCATGCATAAAAAACATTACAGTTTTATGATCCTATAGTGCATTCATTTTGTTTCTTTATTCCCCACTTTGCACAAGTGCTTTCTTGTTTCCATCCCCAGTTTCCATTATTCACCATCAAACTGGTTTCCTTTGCCTTCCAAACTATTTTTCATCTCCACAACCAGTCCTCCATCAGCGCCGCCCTGCAGACAGTATCTTTAGGAGAGAGCTATTACTTCACGTCTGGCTCGCAAACTAACTCGGAGGGGAACCGTCCTTCTACAGTAGCTGAGTTATTGGACCCGCAGTATCTTGATGTCCATTCATAAAAGCATGTCAGGACCCCGGGGCTGTAATTCAGATATCCTGACGAGAGCTACTGTAGTCCTGATGTGTCGAGCCTAATGAGTGGATGAGTTTTCCTGCTGAGAGAGAGGGAATAGAGTTCATCAGTGAAGAGAAATGATTCATGCTTTCGCCTGAGATGAGATGAGTCACGCAAAACTCAGCTACAGGTATAACACACAGGACCTTTAGGTTTTTAGATTTATTTCTGTTTTTGCCTCATAAACTATCAAACTTGGACCAACCTGAATGATCAGTATGCTACTGCCTTACGTAAGGAAATCACTTTAAGGTGTTAACATAGTGGCTTTATTGCAATTTTGAAAGTTTTTTTAAAGAAAAGTAAAAATAGAGCTGCTATGTTACAGTCCAACTTTTCTGTCCTGTACCATCTTTTTCAGCCCATTCCAACCATGTGGCCTGACATGGGCTTCACTGGTTTTACTTATCTTTGAATGGCATAATCCTCGTTGGTTCACTTATAAAGTCTTGTTTGTGTAGGACAGTAAAGTTCAGCCAGGCTTTGTGTGACTGATGTCGTTTCTTACTTGGTACAACCATCCAGTCCATTCCTTCCATCTGAATCCTGCTAATTTTCACTATCCATCCTTTTTGTGTTCAATCTTAAACCTATTCATCCTTGTCATTCCCAAATAAAGTCTTACCATCTTTAGCTCTGCCACCTCCAGCTCTGTTTTTATTCTCTGAGTCAGTTTTACCATCTCTAAGCCATCGAGAGGAACTCGTCTCACTACCTTCATGTAAACTTTTCACTTTCCACTTACTGCAACTCTCCTATGACAGAAATTAAAGTAACAGCATTATACTCCAGACACCTCAATACTCTGCACAGTTAACCCCGAGTATTTAAACTCCTGCACCCTCTTTGCCTCTACTCATTGCTTCCTTATCTTTCCACCATCTTTCTTTTTATTTCTATACATTTTTTGCCTGATCTTCATTCCTCTTCTCTTGAGTGTAAATTTCCACCTCTCTTGATTTTCTTCTGCTTGCTCTCTACTCTCACTTAATCTGTCTGGCCTCATCTGTCAACCTATCCACCATGGCAAATCAGAAGGGGCACAAGGCCCATCCTTGATGCAGTCCCACTTCCTGAAAGCCCTCCATTATTCCTACTCTCCACTCTTCACTGGTGCCCTCATGCATGTCCTGTAACACTCTTAACATACTTTTCTGCCACTCCAGACTTCTTCATGCAATAAATTTCTCCCTCAGCAATTTTCTAAATCTACAAAGACTTAGTAGAACTCTTTCTGATCTTTTTTTTTGTACGTTTACATCAGCATTTTCAAAGCAAACACTGCATCTGCAATGCTTTATTTCTCTTGTACCAAACTGCATCTGCTTCAGTAGACTGGCCTTTGTTCCATTTTTCCGTCTTTGACTAGTTGTACCATCTTTTATTTTCTTTTTTGCCTCCACCTGTCCCAGACTGGCTTTGCCTCCTCATGTTTCTGTTGATCCCTTTGCCATTGGCCATTCTTGCATTAAGACCATGTTCCCGAATCCAGGTCCTCGAGGGCTGCTTCTCTGCCTGTCTTCGATGTTTTCTTCCTCCAACACAGCTGATTCAAATGAATGGGTCTTTAATAGACTTAAGCAGACCTTGATGACTAGCTGATGGTGATTCTTCCATTTAAATCAGGTGTGTCGGAGAAGGGAAAGATCTAAAACATGCAGGGCAGAAGACCTTGGATTGGGGTATAATGTGTACTCTCAAACTTCTTCCACATGTGCTTCTTCTTTGTTCTCTTCTGAAGAGAAACCTTTCTTTGATATGCTTTGCTGGCAATAAAATGGCCCCTGTCCCATGTAGAATGATCCGCAGCACAAATAGACACGAATGCTTCATTTGGAGGTAATAGAACCATAACAATAAATTTAGCAAAGCCACTGGGTTCAAGAAGAAAAATGGCTTTAATTACTGCAATCACCTTTTTTGTTATTGTTTTTTTAATTTGATTCTTAAATAAAATTTATAGTACAGTAGTGCTGTCACTTTGAATTGAATATTGGCAATAATAAATATTTGTATTGAAATCATTGTTCATGGTTGGTATATCAGTGACCCATATGGTCCAACTTAAGGTTTAGATGAGCAGCACTCATCGCTCAGCGAACAGTGCTCCGATGATGAGCTCCAAGGCACAGTTCTGGCTCTGGGGGGCACTTCCCATAATAAAGATTTAGAGTAGTACGGTCTGCTGGTTTACCAACAGGCTGTAATGGTATCCTTGTGTGCATGTTGGCCACAGGTATGAATGAGCTTACAAATAGCAGATGTAGGAAGGAGCCCTTTGGCTACAGTCATTGACGTGGGGAGCTGGCTCACAGCAAGACCAAATCATTCACTCTCCCCAGCACTTGCCGAATCCAACTTCCCATTGACTATGATCACATTAGAGCAACAGGAGCCAGGGCCTTTAGCTTCTGGCTCAGAGATCCTTAGCCATCTGGACTCGAGGCTAAGTTGACATGATGGATGTTTTGACTGTACTGTTTCTAGTTGAAACATTGGACAGCGTAGACCTGTTAGCTGGTCCAACGTAAGGTCAGGTGTCAGGTAGACGGAGTGCTGTGGAATATCAACAACCAGCTTTAAATTGGATGGCATTTGTGAAGTCTGGGAAAGAGCATCACAATCAAGCAAGTGTCTTTTTCAGTCAGATTAATCAGCAGTGCTGTGACAAGCTTTTTCTCTGCTGCTGAAACATACTCGGGTTAAGCACTTGGCAGTGAGCTGCTATGGAAAATGCCCTGGAAAGGCTGAACAGGAGCCATGACTAATGGGAGGACAGCACCCCTTTGATGTTACTGACAAAGGCTTTTAAGTGACGCAGAGGTGCATTAACGCTAACACCAGTATACATGTCTTTTGTTATGTGCCCCATTTGTTGTAGGCTTGATTAAAGCTAATTGTTTGCATGACTTATCATAGTATATTCAAATGGTTCCCTTAAAAGAAACGACACACGGAGGGCGAAAACTAGGTTTTTGGTGTCTTAAACATGATCTGAGTGAAAACACTGATTACATGTTACTGGGTCTAATCGAATTTGTCTTATTGTTGCCAAGTTCTTATTAAAGAATAATTCCAGCATTAAATCAACTCTAGGCCTATTATCAGACCTAGAGTTAAAGGCTAAACGTAATAATTGAAGCTGTCTTGAGTCCTTAACTTTCCTTAGGGTTAGGTAACCTAATCTAGATTGTTCCTGCCATAAATTCACAGTTCAGCTCCATGAATTTCTCATTTTTCAGCTAACCTCTGCATTTCTCACTGCAGATGCAGACATTGTTTGCCTTCGATGAGGAGGAAATGGAAATGAGGAACAAGGTGGTTGAAGATCTGAAGACGGCACTTCGAACTCAGCCAATGAGGTGAGTGTACTGCTGCACAGCATGGCGCTCGTTCAAATCACACAATCCAACAATCTGAACTGTTGAGGTAATACCCACACAACCAAATCACAGCCAATAATGTAGCTTGCTATTGCTACTGGGTTAGCTTTCTATTAAGTCTGTCATATTTAGTTACTTATAACCCAACCAATTAAATACGCTGGATGTCACACTCATGCAGACCCAACCTCCTTTGCCAATCAGCCGGTGCCACTCGTAAGATGCAGAGGTCTGCACTGAAGTGGGGCAGCTGAGTTTTCTCACGGGGAGATGTAGGTGGCTGACCCCCTGTGCAGAGTGCCAAAAACTCTTTGAAGTCTGGGTTACATCTGGGCTTTTTGGTTTGTAGGTCAAGTCTGTGCATGCATGGTTGTGTTTGTATTTGCTACATCTGCATTTGTTGTTAGAAATGTTCCACTGATATGGGTTTTTCAGTTTCCATCGCCAATAATTCATGAAGCGGTTCCTCCCTCCAGATGCAGTGTTGTTTTTATTCTTCCATTTGATAAAATACAGCAGTTCAAATGTAATAAGATCTAACATTTATGAAATTAAATTAATCATTATTTCAGTGCTTCATAAGTTTGTCTTAGTTTCTTTAAGTGAAATGGATCTGTATGGCGTCAGTTCAGAGCCTGAGCTGTTACAAATCAAACCCAGTATCTGTGACCAAGAAATGAAAATCTGCAAAATTTAAGAGAGTTCAATGATCTTTCTTTTCTTCATCATCTTCATCAGTTCTTAAACCATCTCCATTTAAAACCATCCTTCTCAGTTGCCCTATTTTGTTCAATTAACAGCAGGGGCGGGACATAGCTGAGACCTTGAAGCTCATTGGCTGCTGAATGACTCTTTTATGCGTCAATGTCAGAGCACCAAACATCTGTTGATAAATTCAACTCATCAACTTTATCTCTATATTTAGAGTCTAAAAAAGGCAACTTGCAACAAATCTAATGACTTTTTCTGGTGTTACTGGGGAGCGTTGGGGACTGACGTGAAAGCTTGAGTCCTTTCACATCTAAAAACACTCATAATCAGACCAATCGTCAGCAGACAGTCCCTCCCAGCCGTCAGAGAAGGAGGAATGAATGAATAAGGTCATAACAGCTGAAAGAAATGACAAACTAGACTGAAATTATCAGGTTATTCAACAGCCAATGAGCTACTAGTTCTCAGCTATGTCCCTCTTCCTCTGCTGTTGATTGACCTGGCACTGATTTGACACTCATTTCAACCTGTAGAAGAAAAGAAAAGTGTAACTCAGAAATATGATTGACCTTGGTTGCAGATTTTGATTTCTTGCAATTTTGTTTCTGTGATTTTAGTCTCTGAACGCCACAGATCTGTTCTTCTCTTCTTCACTCAGTCAACAGTTCACTTATTTTAAAGGAACCATCGTGGATTTTCTTTTTTCCCCTTTGCTTAAGAAAATAAACGTTGATGTGTTGAAGTTTCTACAAAGGAATAACAATGACATAGATCCAGCCTTCCTCTTTGTTTCAAATGAATTCAGTTTCAAATGAATATCACCATTCCATTTCAAATGTATTACAATTCAATCCAAATTGTTATAATCACCTTCCAGTCCACAATTGTAAATTCATACAATCTCAAGTGATTAAAAATAAAATATAAAAGCCTAGTTAAGGTTAGCTTAGCTGAGGAACCCAACAGATTGCAGTGAAGTTTTCCGTCAGAGAGAGAAAAGCTCTTTATTCATAAAAATAAAAGCCAAGAAAGACCAGCAGACACACAGATTAATCCTGGTACATCAACCTGTTCAGGAGATGTTCACATTTTACATCACAGAATCACAATAGATTATCCAGACTCATCTTTATGTTGACACAAATTCTCATCATACAGCAGTTGCTGTTTAAACTGGAACAGGATAATGTAAAATTGTAACTTTGGTTGTATAAAAGGGGCATTTCCTGCTGCTTTAAACAGAGCTGTAGAGATGTGGCTGAAAAGAGAGCTGTTTTGCTCTGGTATTTGTGACTTTAATGTGTCACACATGTCATTAAGACCTCAGGAAATGGATTCAGCTTTTTTTAGGGAAAAGAAAAACATAATATGTTTCATTTAAACTTGTATTAGCTAAATAAATGCCCACAGGAAATAAAAAAAATCAGTCGCACTGATCTGGCTGTCTGAACAGCAGATGTGTCTGCATTTAATATTTGTTTTTCCACCATAGTGACAGTAAGAAGAACAGGCCGTGGAGGGTATCTGGTACCAGTTTTTAACGTTTTTTTCAGGTCTTGATGAGTATGGAGAAAAGCTGCTTTTCTTCGTAAAAGATGCAGTTTATATATTCTGAAGATGAACTGATTAAAGAAGTGCACTGTAAAACTAAAAAAAACATGGTGAAACTGAGGTACGACCAACTCAAAGTTTAACCTTCTAGAAACATCTTTTGCAAAGTAGTTTTTAACTTAATTTTCTTTGTTAAAGGTACATACTTGATCAAGTCATTGAAAGTATGCATTCATAGTTGAATTAGGATGAATTAAAGCAAGTAAATATTACTTAAATATTTTAATTACTATTAACATTATGTGATTAGCTTGTGATTACTAAAAATGTACATTTTGGATAACTAAAACGTGAACATTTTTCAATTTTTTTAATTCAAGACTCTTCAAATTGATTAGTCATGTAACACATTTTGTAATGATAGACAATTTCAAAATATAAACAAACAAGACAGGTCATTATAAACTTTGGGTTAATTTATTAATCAACAATGACAAACCTTGGACAAACAACAGGAAATGTTGCCGTGACGAACCGTTGGACAACATTACAACATTACCAGAAGACACTGACACAGTGCAGTCGTTTTAGGGTCTTTAAGGTCTTTAATGCACTCGTGCAATGTTTTTTTTAACCCTTACATAGATTTAATGAAATTGTATCAAATAAAATAAAGAAATATTGACCATTTTTGTGCTGCAATTTGCCAACCTTCACATTTTGTTCGAATTAAATAATTTAAAATTCCTGTAATGACAGTTTTTGAATGGACAATTCACCACTTCATGTTGCCTTATAATGTGCCCTTAGATGACTGAAATTAAAACTACATCGAGGAGAAATGAAGGATGCACATTCCTCCTGGTTGCCATTATTTGTTTCAAAGTGTTTACTGACTGAAATGTTCAGACAGATTCTTGATATGGACTCACCGAGGAAGCATTTCTATGACGCAGACCATCGCGTTAAAGTATTTGTACCTTTTTCTCTAAGTTTGCACGTTAAAGCCGTTGCTTTTTTCCCTCCAGTATTTCATCTAGTGTACACCATAACTGACAACTGAATTAAGCTGTTTACATACACAACAAAATCTCCCCAACTCGGTCAGCTGCTTCAGCTTCAGCCTGAAGGAAGAACAACAGAAGTATTCAGGATAAAATCTTAAACAAAAAATTAAAAAACACACACAATGAAAAATATTGATGACATATTGAACACTTGTCAGTCATGCTTTTAGTGAAGTATAACGTACTCTTAAATACACCAACATAATATTTGGAGGCACTTTGAATTTTCTGTTTTTCCTGCTGTTTATTCTGCTTTTAGGATAATAAAATTATAACAGGATGGTTGAAATATTCCTCTTAAATTTAAACTTGAATCAAATTAACAATGCTTGGTGTAAAATAGTGACAGAAAACTGCGACCGTGATATTTTCATTGATCACAAGGCTACTGGTCATAAAACAAACCATGAGCTTCTTACCAAACCTACAAGCTGATAAACTGCAACTTAAAGCAAATATTCACAAGGTCATTGATATCCTGACAGAAAAAAAAAAACTGGTGAAAAAAGGTTTAATAGTAAAACTGTCTGTTTTACTCTCACCAGATAAAGAGAGTTATAATGGCGGTAAGCGCTGTCATTGTAGTAGGGGGAGTTAGCCGATCAAAATCAAATAACCACTGCCTACCATGACACGTTTCATTCCAAGTGTCTTCATGGAGAGTAAAAAGGCGGCATTTAAAATAAATAAATACATGAATAAGTCAAATGTTGATTCAAACTTTTACTGTTTGGGCTTACAGTGTCTAGTGCTTTTTATCATCAACCATAATATGTAAAAGTTTATCTGCAGGCTGTATTAGCACCAGTCAAGCATTTTAAATGATGTCCAGGCATCTGATTGGTCAGCTTTATTGCAAAAAACACATTTATCTGATGTGGTACAAACAATTCACCCCCCGTACAGTTGTCATGTAAAATCCTAATTTTGTACCAGGCTGTAAATATGTTTAATTTTGCTGCAGAGTTGGACCTTTTAACATGGAGGTCAATGGAGATTTACTCTGTTTTGGAACCAGCACCTAGTGGTCAGTTGAGGAACTGCAACAAAACGTACTTCATAGATTAGCTTGAGTCTGGAAGTGAGATGGTTGCCGCTCGAGTCCACTGTAGCTGTCAGTTAGTTTCATCACTGTTGATGTGACGAAGATGATGCAAGAGACAACTGTGATGGGACTCCAAAGTTAAAGACCATCTCCATCTGCTATACAGCTTTTGAATCAGAATACTTTATTTTTAATCCTTGAAGAAAGCTTTTATTTCTTGAGTCTATATTTTAAAGCAAGAGAGAAGATCGGAGACAACATTTTGATGAATCGGCAGAGCTGTAAACGCTTCTAGCTTGTGCACTGGGAGAAAGGGCTTTTTCAGGAGACGACTAGTTTGTGTGGTGTTCCTCTGTAAAGGCGACTGTAACGGCTCAATCAACGCTTTGATAATGCACCTGCGCTGATTCTTGTTTTTCACAGAATGAGTTACCGATCATTCAAATGCAGATGTGTTTTAGGACTTTAACGGTGATGTGGGTAGCAGGTGTGACTCACAGAACATATGGGCGTTCAGGGAGAAACCAGGGCAGCGTGCTAATATCCTGCTATTGTTACCTTCGGGACAAATGGATGTTTCAGGCAAAAAAAGTGTGTTTGAGCTCAGATGTCTGGGAAGAACTGAAGCGCCTCGCCAGCTTTACGGGTGGTATCAGTGCCTCTCTGTGAGTGTGCCTGCTGTCTTTTATGGCCGTGTCTTGCGAGACATGGTGGTGTCTGTCCTTATTCAGCTTTGATTCACGGCTGCCCGAAGCGGCCTTCCTCCCTCCCTCCTTCTGGCATTTCACAGATGCAGCTGGGCCCGGTTGTGAAGAGGCGCCCTTGTTGCCATCGGCTTGCTCTGCAGGGCCGCAGGACCCAAACACATGCTGGTTATGTGGGGTGCCAGGCAGAGCACTTGAAAAAGAGCACATTGTCGGCAGGCGGCCCGCTGTCACGCTCACTCACAGGAAGATAATGTACAAGACAAGGTGTGACATGCTGTTCTCATATGCCCTTTTGTGTGTTACTGTATATAGAACGAGATATGAACACAGACTGTGGGGTTATTTTAAAAGGTCCTCCATGGCTCCAACCTCTCTGCTTCTCTCTTCTTTGATTATAAACGTCAGATTGTAAAATTTATTAACTTATTTTGGTTGTAGGCATATTGTTTTCTGAAGACAAAAATGAAAGCTTAAGGTTGATTGAACAGTTGCACTTCAAAGTAAAAGTGTGTGAATGGAATATTAGAGCTGGGTAGAACGGAGAGAAGTAAGAGTCGTACATCAACATTGGATGCAATCCTTTGGTATGACGTTTCACAGCTCTTTAGAAATAAAATTGTGGGTTGTTTTTTTTTTTTTTCATCTTTTCCTGTTTACGAATTTACTGTAATACGTGATCTGGTAATCAAGTAACGATTACTTGATCATGAAGTAATGATAGACAAGCACGATGAGCTTCAGCTGATGTCTTGTGACTTCATTGAACGAGCTCGTTAAACGTTCAGACTTCTGGTGGGAAAAACTTAAATGAGCCCATAGATGCAATAACTTTAGCAAAAGCTAATTGGAGTCAGCAGTTTACAAATATAGTTGTAATACAGTTGAAATATATTTTGGAGGTGTGGTCATACGATGTTACGATATTAAAATGTACAATTCAATCATTTAACATTTGCATGATACAGAAGAACCTATTCAAACACTGGTTGCACTTATGTATTTCATTTCAGACATTTACTCCATTCTAACAGTCTTTCAAGTGGGGGGAGGGGGGTCGATTTCTGTTGACCAATCATCTGAAACTTCTGTTTTGTTTCACAACAATGCAAGATGGAATTTAGTTGATCACATTCTCAAAGCCTCTGCTTGCTGTGTCACGTTGCCAGACAAATCGGTGGTCTCATTGGAGTTCCAGGGTTCAAATGTCTGGAAGCAGGCAGCAGTCATGCATCAAGCGCAGTCCATATCGTATGAGACAAATCGCTGTGATTGGTCCGACTGGGTGTCAACTTGTTTTAATGGGAGCAGAGCCAGATGCATGAAACATGAGCTTTCAAATTCAATCCCAAAACTCTGTTCCAGACTGTTTCTGCTTTTGCAAATAGAAATTCATTGATGTATCTTTTAATCCGATATATCCATCTTTATTTTGGAAGCCCGCTGTATTTTTAAAGGATCACAATCATACTAGAATACATGTTGTCCCTACTTTGTCATAAAATTGAATGTGCAAGTCATGACATGTTGCACAGTCATTATTTAAGATAAAACAGACAAAACAAAAGTGAGAATATATCCTTACTGCTTCTATACTGCTAATCAAATACAATTGGGTGCGTTGTGGTCATTTAGCACATGTTTTCATTCAAAATGACTTAGAAATAAGATCTCCTATTTATCCCCCTCTCCAAAAAAGAAAAAGGAATTTGCTGCTTTTCTGATTTCCTCTGCCAGGAGTTTTATCTTTAATTTACCATCTGTCAAATAGAGCTGCAGTTGTATATCTACAGACATGACGCTGAATCTAAACTCTGAGCTGATGGTCAAACACAAGCTGCTACACTCATGTACACAGTCTGGTTTGCACTTCAAGTCAGCTTCCAAATATTTGAATATGTGCTCATGGGGGTATTTTAACTATGCAGTTAAGTTTCAACTTCTTGAGCCATCTGCACAACTGGACTGATGTTTATGTTCACGCTGAAGACGTGATGCTCCTCAGTCGCTGCTGATTCAGTTGTGAAATATCTGCAGGAGGCCAGAAAACGGGTCGCTGAGGCCATGCTGGCCCAGGATGCACTGCAGTCACAGGCTCCTGTCAGCCGAGCGTCTCAGAGTTTCCCAAAACAGCTGTCTGGACATTGTTTCTGCAAATCTTTTCCAGCAGGAATATTGACTCGAGTTGAAAGCAGGTCTTGTGTCAATAACTTTCTGAATGATCCGCTACCAACACATGTAGATATTATTCTTCAAAACATTTTGCCGCCAGATCTGTCAAAGGTTCCACTTAACAGAGAGTGAGTTTTCTGTTTTCACATATTACAACATACATTCGTGGGGGAGGTGAACGACACACCTTTGGATGGTGTTGGATGGAGTAATGTTTGTTTCTCTGACCAGACTGATTTATTTCTTGGTTCCTAGAACTGAGAAGGGAATTACAGACACGCAAGGGTCAGGTGGGGTTAGGTAGGTTTATAAAGGGACAGGTGTTGCTGACAACATACAGATGATCACAAGGGTGACCTGGTGCTAAATATTCAATGTCATTTATGATTGTCAGTAAATGGACAATAGCCTGCAAATCTAGTGCCACCAGCAAATTTGAGTTTGTTCAGCAAGACCATCTAGCTATCCTTTATTAATTATGGCCAAAAGTCTTGGGGAGCCAATCAGATCAGTCTATCCTGAAAGTCTCTGAGAGGGTTTAACGTGATGTGGTGAAGGAGCTCCATCACATTTACAAATGATAAGAGGCATCTGGTAAACTTGCTCTAACAATAAAGAAGTTATGTAAGAAGTAATCTTGAGTAATCATTAACATTATTATGTACATCTGTCACAAAGAATGGTTACATTTTTCAAAGGTATTATTTGAGTGTTTGAGCACACCAGCTATTTTCAAAACGACAACAATCGTTGGTTTCCATTTTCATTAAATTGGCGACTCTCTTCATCAAACTCATCTCCACAACACTCCCGTTAACTAGTTTACGTCACTCTGCTACATTGTAGCGCTAACTGGCTGCAGAGGCAGATTTAGAAGCAACAGCTGGTTCCACCTCCTGGATGAGGAGGTCCTATGGCCCGTTTTCAGACCCTACATCTGTCCAGATGTGGCAGAGACTTACACTTGTTTTCACCATCTTTAAGGAGACAAATACATACTGTATGATACATATAGTCAAATGATGGAAGTGTTTTGTTTTGTTTTTTTAAAGTCAGCTATGATGTAATGAAGATTTTACTCACTCGTCCGATGTTTCTCCTCCTGAATAAGCCCTGGTAACATCGTCTTTGTCCTCCTGAATAAGCCCTGGTAACATCGTCTTTGTCCTCCTGAATAAGCCCTGGTAACATCGTCTCATCCAACATCCCAGACCACTGCTTTTGTCTGTTCTGTTCCTTTTAGTTTCTACCAGTTAGTTCTACCGGGTTATTAACATGCGTCCACAGTTAATAGGGATGCTCTTGATTCACATTTTCTATTTGATGTTTCAGAAGTTTGTTTCACACTAAGTCTTACAATAATCTGCTGTTCTTTGGATTAGCCTGCAGGAGTTTATCACGGGAGCAACCCGTGCTGCACTTTAGTCACAAACAGGAAAATGTTTTCCTTTTACTCTCAGCGGAAATATATGAGGTGAACTTTAGTTTTAGGCAAAGTCAAATAAGAAGATGTGATAATAATATTCCATTCACATACTTTTACTTTTAACAATATATGATTACAGCATTTAAACTTATAAATGCAATGTAAACAAGATGGGCTTGACAAGACCATTTTACAAAAAGAGGAGTTTCTATGAGGGGTCCAGTGGTTACAAAATGTAGAGGTGACTTTTATTAAAGTGCTGCTATTTGGTGCTTGTGTGGATTGTACTAACAGACCAGCATGACTGGCTGCGGTTGGTCAGGAAGGAACTGAGGACAAAGCTTAGCTTAGCTTAACCATACTAACCACAGGAGTCATTTCATGTGGCCTCCGAAACAACATTTCATATCAGAGGTCCCCCTAATGGGGTGATTGACTGCAGGTCACAGCTTAATTCCAATTAGAAGAGTCCTGCAAGGATTTTCCATGAACAGCTTTGCTCCTTCAGCCAAGCAACGTTCTAGCCACATCAGACCGGCAGCCTGGTTTAGCTGAAGAAGCCGAGCTGCTCATGAAAATTATTTCCAAGACTATTCCAGTCAGAATTATTTAGGGCTCTGACCGGTCCACATGCAGGAAACAGTATCAGTATTAGCTTTTTATTTTTGATGATCTTCCCAGTCCCAGACCACATCTCTTAACACGGAGTACATATAGCAAACAGTTTCGCTGCACCTGGCGGTCCCAAGGATTTACCCCACACAACTGTTTACAGAATACACACAAATGAATTTGCATTTATGGTGGAAGATCAGCAATATATAGACGTCCTGTAACGAAGCTTATTTGAATACAACCTCTCCCTGCAGGACGTTTAGCAAACAATATACTTTTTTATAAGGACAAGATTACCAGCAATGAGTCACACACAATCATTATGTACAGCCCGCTTTTCTTATTTCACAATTGTCTATGAGGCCAGAAAAAGACATAAAAAGTGAAAGATAATTTTACACAAGACACATGGACTGACTGATGCATACAGATTCATGGACTGTGAACAGTTCTGTCCTTATCTTGATTTATTTCAAACATATTTATCACAGATGTGTGCTGTGTTCAACCCTCATTTTAGCTCAGTTACACACCAGACCTCACAAGTATACAATCTGAGCAAGAGCTGAGCTTTCGATCACATCCTGGCCCTTTTAAAGCAGAGTTGTGCACGTGAGTGCATCCGTGTGTCCCTGGACGAAGGTGAGTGGGTGTTTTTGAAGGAGACGCTAAGTGTGTGCAAATGTGGTCATGATATGAAGGGCAGAAGAGTGGCTCTGGAGAGCACATGATCACTTGAGTTGTGGACGCGTTGGGCTCGGATCAGTCGTGTGGTTAAGCTTTCAGGCAGGCTGTTGGCCACAGGGGTCGTCCTCAGTTCAAAGAGGAAGAACGTTTTGGATAGGCAGCTAAAACCTCAAGTTCTGAATTTAAAGTTGAGCATCTGGATATATTTTCCTCTCTGTCCTGCTCATTAAAAGTATTGTCTGCCTGTGGTTGGGGGGTTTTCCAATTTTGAGAAAGATTTCCTTGATATGTTCTTGTATCTCGGCTTATATTTATTAAAGAATGTGATAAATGATGGTTGTTTAAGATGGCGACTCTGTTCAGGGTAACTGACCTCTTATGGACCAGGATGCACCAGGTGCTGGCTGCTATTGGTTCAACTGTGGAACATTTAAGGGACTGGTTTGTATTTTTTCCAAATACACAGAGCCACAGCAGAGTCGTTTCGTTACGTCATTACGTCTGTGGTTTCAACCGCCCTTTAGTGAGTTTCTGTAGACGAATGGGGTGCACAAAGGACACATATCAGTGTTTGTCTTCTTTTCCCTCGAAACCTATGTCTTAAAACCGCCAGTCTGCAAGTATAAAGGTTGGTGTTGCTATGGCGACAAATGATGAGCAGTAATTATGAATGCCACTGCCTTTTGAGAAATTTCAAAAGGTGGTCTTCCACTTCACTTCCATTCTGAATAAGCAGCTAAATATAGCAGTCAAATGTTTTACTCTGACCGACTATCGTATTGCATGGACATTTTTTTTAAATTATTATTATTTCCCTTTGGGGATTAAAAAAGTTGTATCTATCAGTTTTTACAATTTTGCTCATAAACAGTGCAAGGAGTTGGTCAACTTCAATGAGCACTGCTGCTTGGTATTGGTCTCTATTTTGAAATCCCTATTCTTTAGTTCCTTTCGCCCAAAGTGAGCTGGGATAGGCTCCAGCAGACCCCCGTGACCCTGTGCAGGAAATAGCGGGTATAGATGATGGATGGATGGATGGATATTCTTTAGTTTCGTCTTTACAAGTTCAACAGTGCACATTTATAATGTTTTATTAGATCACAGTGGTCCCAGTTATTGGGGCCACAATAGCACTTGTTAGCTTTCCAAAAAACTGGTTCCACATCGAACACTAACTCAAAGTCTGTGTTTGAACCACTTTCGTCGAAAAGGCCCATAACAGTGCATTCACACGATTAGATTTTTTAGGTGATTGTATCATCATGACCAGAAAAAAAAAACAATTAAACTGCTGGAAGAGGAGTATTTCTTTGTTTACCAGCTGCTAGTAACTATGTTCTATGGAGAAGTAGCCAGTGAGATGAATGAGAGCAAAAGAGAAAGGAGCCAGCTCTCACAGGATGGAAGTTTGCTCCCCTAATTCGCCACGTCGGCTCAATGCAACATTGGCTACATTTAAAAACATCAGCTCGAGCTGACTTGTTTGTGAGCGACTCATCACTGCTGTCCGCAGACACACAAATGCAATGAAAACAGATTCAGCCACTATCTCTGACACTTCTGACACTGATTTATTTCTCAGACTGGTGTCTCTGTGTCACCACAAACTTTGATCATAGAAAACTGGACTCATTTTTCCTCCATTTTCCTGTAATGTTGGGATCACACTGTATTCTTATGAGGATAATTCATGTCATATTACACAAGATGAAAACGGTAGATGATTAATTTAGAGCATGTTAATGTTTTTGAGCCACGATGGAACATTTTTACCGCGATTGACCATCTTTTGTCTGAGATGGCTGAAATCGTACAGCGTGAACCCGACATGAGGAATCAATGAAGTTGGATCGTAGACCTGCCCCCACAAATGATTTCATTGGCTAGGGTCTAGCTGCCTCGCCGCAACCTGAATGGCTGAGGCATGCATTGGTGCATCAAACGTTGAAAATTTCTCAACTTTTGACAGAAGCGTTGGACCCAACATGGTGAACACCACCCACAATTCATTTCGGATGATGTCACTCCATTCAAAGTCAAGGGAGATGGATGTAGACAACCGCCTTTGTGTTAATCCACTGGAAGAGTGAACACAATATGAACATATTATAATTATGTTCATTGTTCGGTTCTGGAACAACTGGATTTCATCTCTGCTTTTTGCAGATGATGTGGTCTTCTTGGCTCCTTCGAGCCAGGACCTCCAGCATGCGCTGGGGCAGTTTGCAGTGTGAAGCGGCTGGGATGAGAATCAGCACCTCTAAGTCCGAGGTTTCCATGATTCTCAACCAGCAAAAGGTGGTTTGTCCCCTCCAGATCGGTGGAGAGTTCCTGCCTCAGGTGGAGGAGTTTAAGTATCTCGGGGTCTTCACGAGTGAGGGAAGGATGGAGCGTGAGATTGACAGGCGGATCGGTGCAGCGGCCGGAGTAATGCGGTCGTTGTA
>JBAMYA010045693.1:0-11529 GCA_037176975.1 Arrhamphus sclerolepis | reverse complement strand
TATATAAAGGTGCTACAAACAACCCAAAGCAGTGCAATGAAACAAATGGATTACACAAGTTGGAGTGCAGGTTTAATTGGGATCTGTGTGCAAGCTGCAATTCACCTTGTTTTCTGTCATGATGGACGTTCAGAAATGTTCAAAGGTTTGGTCAATTTATCGACATAGTTAAAACAGACTTTCATAACCTCCATGTGGCCATATTGACATTAGAAACGTGACTGCAGCTGTAATGTACAATTTACAGAAGTCATCTCGTTCAGTTGTCTTATTTGTCTGCTGCTGCTTGTTATCTGACTTGTAGCTTTATATATACAAACAGTGCATCCATACTGTTAAACCACTGCATTAAATCTATTGTATCATTCTACTTCAAATAAAATATTGTACATATAAAGTTTACTGTAAATAGTAACAGAAGTAATAAATATTCTGTAGTTTTCAGGACTAATGACCAATAAAAACAATATAAAAATAACATTAATCACAACATAGACTATTTTGAATATACTAATATAATGTAAATTATCTATTTATGCATTACTAAAATACAGACAATTACACTGGGGGGGTTATTTCTTCGTTATAATCTCCGCGGTTGTGTGGGATGCTGCCGTAATATGATCTGGTTTGTAGTCTGTTTCTGACAGTAACTGCAAAATTTCTTTTTTTCTTTCTTTTTTTTTTTTTTTTTTTAAAAAAAGAAGAAATTTCACGACACCTTCACAGTTAGTAGATCATCCCAATATATAAACTGAAAAAATATTTTTGGTATATAAGTTCGATGTTTAGTCTTCATGGGATTTTCTTCTTTTTTTTTTTTTAAATCAAGTCTGTGATTTTCTGTCGGATGTCTCTCAGGTTAGGAACGCTACCACTAGGATCGCTGCGTATCACTTTCCCTCCCTATCAGGCAACTTTGCTTTACTTCAACTTAACTAGCTAGCTAGCTAGAACAAATGAAAGGCAAACTGCTTTTTTTTTTTTTTTTTGTATTTGGTCTTTTTTTATTTTCAAGACAAAACACAAAAAAGGGTGTCTGTCATGTTGCAAACAATTATGATTGTATGTTTTTTATTTTTTTTATTTTGAGGGCTTGCAGCCGCACCTCCTCCAACAGATGGCACTCTGGGCGACCGCCTATATGGCCTATGCCAAGAGGCGTCTGGCCGCTCTGAGTACCTATCAAACCACAGGAACGCAGGTAGAATTTCCTGAAAGTCATGTGAGCGGGATTTTTCGTAGTAAAGGAGAAGCACATCACCAGTCTGACCGTGAAAAACTACCTCAGAATCCCTGCTCGTGGAAACACCTGCTGTTCTGCATTTTTGGCATAATTTTTATTAAATAATTAAGAGCATGGCGTAGTATGCCCTTTCTTTTCTTTTCTTTTTTTTCTGTTCATAAAATACAGAAAACCGTAAAAGCCACTATACATCTTCTAATTATAATCATAGGGAGATTTTCCATAATAAATGAGCCTACAGAACTGGAAGCTGTATCACTCAATTGTGCCCTTCATTATCTTTTTCCCCCCTTATATCTGCAAATTTTTGTAAAGGGGTGTAGCCTTTCTGCCTTCCCTAATTCTCCATTGCGTTTTCAGTCCCACGTTCCATTCATTTCTGTTACCCAGTCTTTGCAGTCTTGTTACCCGTCTTTTTTCTCTCTTCTTTGAGTCCATCATGTCCCTGAGAGAGCACAGCATGACCGATTGGTACTTACCATAAAAATTGTTGTTCTAAATAGTGCCAGGCTCCGTAACTATGCAGCCTTATGCATACAAATGAGTGTTTAGTGGGCTTCAGAGAAGATGGACAACTGCAGCTGAGCGACGATAATGATGATGCCGTGGATGAACACAGTGTGCAGTAAATACCGCAGATGGTTAACAAAAACCTTTTTAAAGTGGACAGGAGACAGAAAGGCCATTGGTCACGGAATTATGTGAAGTTCATAATAAAATTATGCATATCATATGAAAATCCACAATTATTGATATATGTTCACATGACTGTCAGGATGGACAGAAAATCACTATGGATGGATAAAGTACCTTTAAAATCTCAAAACTTAAACAAAAAGGAGAAGAGCCTATGAGCATATGAGAAATTAACTCCTTTTCTTGGAAGCTTTTTTTTGGTTGGAAATGACAAAACCAATAGGCTCCAGCAAATCCCGTGACCCTGCAAAAGAGTATACAGGTAAAAATGATGAAAGTACCAATGGATGGACAACAGCCAACTCAACATCTCTGACAAAAGAAGGTAGAAGAGTTACACCGTAATACTTCTTTTACCCTCCAACTGGCTGTTGTTTTAGTTCAGTGTCCCATCTGTGTTCTGTTTTTTCTTAAAAGACCTTGGGCCAGTTCAAAACAAGTTGTAGAGAGACTGTGCCTAAGCTTAAAATAAGCCATCCCACCGTCAAGATACATTTGAAAAATTTATCAGCTTTGCAGATTCACCGATAAAGCTGACAAGACGATTGGTCCCCTGGAATGTCATCACAGGATATAAAAAGTATCTTCATGTAAGGAAGAATCAGTCCATCCATCCATATTCTATACCTGTTTCATCATATCCATGAAGTCATACTGAAGTCCTAGTTGTGGCTATTTTTCTGGGAAAAGGGCGGGGGGGGGTGGGGGGTGGGGGGTTCACCATAGATCACCAGTCCAAGAGGAAGTCTTTAATATAAAAAAGAACATCTGGGGTAGATTGTAGTGAATCATCCAGAAGGATAGTAAACGTGTTTGGCATAAACTAAAGGCAGCATTTGAGCAAAAGAACCTCATCCAGTTTTAAAACAAGGGATTGTAAAAGTAGTGGTTTGGGGCTCTTTAAGCTGCAGCAGCAGGGCTGCTTTAGCACATTATCAGCGTTCAATGTAAAGTAAACCAGCTCTGCTGATTATTCTGAGTCACCTGGTATTCCAAATGCCTCTTAGCCTGGTTGGAATTTCCAGGTATCATTTTTTTTTTTTTTCTCTTTTTTTTTTTTTTTTATAAATTAAAGTATAACTAAGAAAATGTCTTCAGTTAATTTTTCAATTCATTAACACATAGACACTTACCTCACAGAGTTGCTGAAAAAAAACTGAACAAAAGTGGTTTATACAATCCTTCGTATTTGCCACCATGTTCAGAGGATCCAGTCAGGATCAGTTCAAACTAAATCCCTCCCCTCTCACATGTTTCCAAAGCACATTCTTACTCTATGCATCAAAGTCAACAGGCAAATCTTCACCCTCTCTTACCAATCCTGTGTCTAAAGTGTCATATCTGCCTGTTTCCATCTTTTATAAATGATCCCAACAGCAGCTCCATCTCAAGTTAACCTGAAGAACATTTCATCCCATCTTTGTGGCTTTCCTCTTATGTCCTCAACTCTTTTTGTTCTGTGAATATTTCTTTACCTTTCAAAGTGACTTCTGAGTCTGAATCCATAGTTATATTTTTCTCTGTATAGAGCCCTGATTTTGTCCTCCTTTTGATTCTATATGGCACAGAAGGGTCAGCAAGTTCTTTATTAGAACCCACTTTGAATGAAAGTGCTCTTCAGCAAAAGCACTTCTGAAAATAAATTAATTGTGCTTCCATTCAAAAGTCACATTGGTCAATACTTTGCAAGTTTCACTTCTTTCTGGAGTTAATGAAGTGAGGGCTGTCAGACTATAATAACACAGATCTTCTTTGTTACCATGGTTACTGATTGCGGGCAGAAAAGAAGCCACTTTAAATTACAGTAATGATTTACAATCTGATGCTGTGGCTTTTAATTTGCTCCTTCCTGAAGATGAAGGTACTGGCTTGTTCAAGTCAACAAGTACTTTAAATTCTATTTTGGTGTAATTATTGAGTGTCATATGGCTGAATCAACTGAGGTCGAGCTTTTAGACAAAAACAGTGTTTTCCCTACAACGTTATGCTTCTCAGTGGCATAAAGACATTTCCTGATTGTGTGCTTTCAAAGTCAAGCAGGGACTGAAGTCAGTGTGAACGACCTCATCAAGCAACAGCAGAACTAACTAAGAGTTAACTTCACTCTTGACTGCCTTCTCTATATCATACACCTCTTCAGTCATGGTTAACAGCCATCAATTTAGAAAATGGGATCTGAGAAATGTCATGGTTAGAGTCCGATGTCCCACTCTGAGACTCTTTAGTCTTATCTTAATTTGCTTAATCACTTGTGACAAATAGCCAACAATTTTCTGCCATATTCTTTGGTCGTCTCATTTGGATATCAGAACAGCAGCTTGCAGTAGCAGAGCACCTCAATGCCAAAATGGTTGCTTCGTGCGCATCTTGCAGCTGAAGTACTGTTCAAGACCCACATCTAGCTGGAGCCTATTTAAACGTTCCCTCTGAGGTTTCCAAGGAGGAAAAGCGTGCTAGAAAATTGAACTTCTGCATCAAAGCTGCAGTGTAGCTACGTTGGGCTATGGCATAGTCTGACACGCCTCTCTTCAAATGTAAATACACGGGGAGTTAACGCAGACACAAGACATAATAAACCAATTTGTTCTCCTTTTCGTTTTGGATTTTTCGCCAAATTTCTTATTGATTTTCAAGTCGAGAACAAGAACAAGAGCTTGCTGCAATGTCTGTAAAAACAGCTGATTCTCAACATTTCTCAACATCTTATAGCCTACGCACGTAAATAATATCATTTATTTGCTTCGTTGGTATGTCTGAGCTACATATAGCAAGTCTACAGTGCTGTGGTAGGAGAACCCATTCTGCCATCTAGTGATTGGTGGTGTAATTACAGAGCAAAGCAATTAACACAAGTATAAATACCAGACAGGACGTAGTCTCCGCGCGAAGTCTCCAGACGTTGTCTCCACAGTTTTAATTTAGCTTTTTTAACTTCACGTTTGTTTGTTAATTCATTTACTGTTTTTTTTTTTGTTTTTTTTTAATCATTTGAAATATGTGAGCTATATTTTTGAATGCCTGTAGAGATAGCCGGACACGCCACCATTCACAAAGTTTAGAAAGGTGACTTTAACTCACCTTCCGATGTCAGAGAAGTCTACACAGACATGATCACCAGAAACATCTGTTATCACCAGCAAATGTTTGCCACATTTACATAAAAAAACAAAAAGTCCAGAGTTGAACACAACAAAGTTCTCAATCTTTTAACCCAAATGAAGTAATTTCTTTAAATCATCTTTGGTGAAATGTTTTAATCAAAGATGCACCATCTGAGGAAATTTGATATTGAATTAAGTTTATAAAAAAACAGTTTCAATAATGCAGTCCACTGATTATTACAGATGTGAACTTGACAACAGCTCTACTTTGTATTAAGCTCCGTCAAAGGGAATGTATGAAATTTGTTTTATTTTTCATCAAACTTTGCAGTTCAAAAACTATGTTTACATTTTTTGAGGCCACTTTATGATGAGATGTTCAGGTAAAGGCAGGGTAAGCAATATCTGTATGATGTCACATCTGATGAGATTTTATACAAAACGATGACAAATTAAAGAGAGCTACCTCCTCCATGTCCCTCAAGAAAACATATCTCATAATGAACCTTAAGTATCCTCTCCACATCTGCCAGTGTGCATGAGCATGAACCCTCTCTTGATCAGTGATTGATGTAAGCATTTTTTGATATGGTTTATAGGGCAGGTGGCCACGACTCTGTCTGTTCTCACTGATGTAACGAAAAGCCTCCAAGGTGTACAAATTGATTAGAAGGTAGGCTCACCCTGCCTTTAGTGAAAAGTGGTCAAGAGTCAGAAAGCAGTTGATCTATTTTTAGCACTTATGCGACTGTGATGAAAGAGCATCATCATTAGCAAATCTGTGCTCCTCTGATGGATTGCTGATATAGAACTTCTAATAGGAGCCAGAGATTTTTTTTTTCCCTTTTTTTTGTTAGCAGACCCCTGATGAGTTTAAAAGAAATGTTGCCACCCTAAGTAAACACAACAGTCATGTCTCCACAGCTCTGTTTTCAGGAAGCCGCTTTTGGCTCTGAAATTAATATTTATTTACTGAGGTTTTGGAAGGAAGAGTTGTGTGCCATCTGGCTGAACCACAGCAAATCCACAAGCATCCTCACGGAAAAATCCCTCACAGACACATGCAAATAGCAGAGAGGTCCTGATAACGGACGGCAAGCTAAAAGCCAGTAGAAGGTATAAGGAGGATCATCTTAGTACCAACTGTTCTTTGCTTTGGCTTTCACTTGGCTTTCATCTACATCAGAATGTAGTTTCAGGCATTTCTGTGTACCACACTGGAGCTTCTACAGATGTAAAGATAATTTAATCTAATTAAGCTGTGAAAAGCCTACAGTTGACTCAAAGTTTAACATCAAACATGCATTTCTGTTACTATTTGTATTTCAGAATAAAAGCACACCTGCATATTTACAGAACTAGGGAGATCACTTCATGCCAGAGGTACAAAAGAAAAATAGGCTGGAAAGTGATTGAAACCCCTTTAAATTTTGACTCAGTTCTCATTGAGGATGGATTAAAAGTCCTCCCTCTGAGTCTCTCCTCAGGTCTGCTGGGATTAGTGCAACAAACTACAAAACTCACCAGAGCAGAAAAGACTTTCTGACACAAATTCTCTCAGCAGCTGAATCTCACATGTAACCTGAAATTTCAGGTCTTTTAAGGAAGAGGAAAAAATAAAAGGTACACTCCTTAGTGAGAGATTTTCACATGGATCTCATTTGCAAACACACTTTTAAACCCAGGTCTCGTGTAATGAAAAAGTTTCTTTGCCTTTGGTTCCAAGAAATGTGCAAAAAATATATTTAAGCTTATATAAGCACAGGTATTTCACTTGAGGTTTAATATCAGCATTCATCATTATGCACAAACACAAATAAGCGGTGAAAAGTGCATAAACAAAGTTATTGTTATTCAGCACCAAAACATCCCTGGAGGCTGTTTCCACTGCAAAGCATATTGTGTTTATGATTCATGACACAATAATGATTAAGATGTTAGCCTATAACAGCGAATAGAGGCTGGTAAATTAAAGACAGAGGTAGAGGGAGGGGAAGCCAGAATTAGAGTCTCTAATGGGATAAAGTCAAGCAGGAGAGTGCTGACCAGTCACTGAACTCGCTCTGAACTAAGAGGACTCTTCATCTTTCTCTCACACCTTTATTTTTTTTTTCTTTCTCTGTCCAAACCCAGTCCTAACTCCTGCCATTTGATTGGTCGATTATATACATATGTCTGATGTTATATAAAAACTGCAAATGGAAAGGAATTTAAATGGAGATTTGCTCTGTTTTGGAGTTAGTACCTAGTGGTCAGTTGAGGAATTCTTCCTGGAATCACTTCCTGAATTGTTTTAAACCAGAAGTGGAGATGCAGTTGATTTTCAAAATAAAACACCAAGATTGGACTCCAGCTCGTACATCCACACTGTTACCCATGGAGGCTATGTGTAATCTCAAATATTCAGCCAAACAGGAAGTTCCTAGAAGTGCTCTGCTCGTGAACCACCCCTGGTGGGATCTAAAGTCATGCTCAGGACAGACCGACACACAAGCCAGATGATGGGACTTCTGTCCTCAGTGGGACCATATGGTTGGTTTCACCTTGGATAGAGTTTCTTGTGTGTTGATTTTGCTTTCTTCTAGTTTCATTCTCACTCATTGAGTGGGTGGGTTAGGAGCAGAAAACTGTTTGGATAGGTTTGGCAAAAAAAAAAAAAAACAGAAAAAAAAACATTTGTTTTGTAAAAAAAAGAAACAAAACACTATCTTGTCATGAGGATACTTTATTGTAATAATTACGTAATTTTTTTATTGAATTGTTTCAAGAAATCCCATGCAGGGTTTGAGGAGTGATCCTTCCTGGTGAAGGAAAGTTGCTTTTTTTTCCTTCTAAATTACCTGTGTGCAGGGGCGGACTGGGGCAAAAAAGTGGCCTGGGAATTTAGTACCTGACTGGCCCACTCAGGGGCCGGGGCGGCAGATGATGGTGGCGAATGCTGGAGGACGATGATGGCGATAGATGATGGAGGTGGATGACGATAATGGTGATGGATGATGCAGCGGATGATGGAGGCAGGTGATGGAGGTGGATGCTGGTTGTGGAACAAATACGTCCACATATATGTGGGAGACAAAAAAAAAAAAAGCATGTAAACATTATTGAAGAGATAATGACATTTCATATGAGGCCTTGATTAGAATTAATATATAATAGTTTTCATTGTTACTTAGAATAGTCTGCAGTAGTTGCTTAATAGTATGAAAACTGGACAATATGTAATTCACACTAATAATGATATATAAAAAATAATATTACATCACGACTGGCGACCTGTCCAGGGTTTACCTCTCTGCCTTTCGCTGGATGAGCTGGGATAGGCTCCAGCAGACCCCCGTGACCCTGCACAGGAAATAGCAGGTATAGATAATGGATGGATCGATGGATACTACATCACCTTACTGAAGTAGCAATTATTAATTCTGAATCCACTGTTTGTATGGGCACTAAATCAAACAATCCAAACATGAAGTGGAACTGCACCATGCTTTATACTGAATAGCAGCGTTTTGACATGTGCAGACTTGTCCAATTGTCCCAAAACAACCGCAGAAGAAAAACCTGGTTCGACACGGATATTAATGCTTGTAACCTCAACCCTGCACTGCTCAATCAAGTTCTGTACAGATTTTTTTGTGAGACATTTGATGCACTTTAACGCGCTTAAAACCGCCATTTTTATCGCAGTAACGCATGTTAAAGACGCTGTTATGTCGTGGGGCGGGGGGACGATTGTTGTCAGGTACTCCCGATAACCAGTCCACCCTTCAGCGCTGGGCAACGGCAGCTACCTTCAATCATCCGGTCTTGTCTACCCTGTGTTATGTGTTATTTGTTCTCTTGGATGGGCTGTACTGTAAAATGAATTTCCCCCTCGGGGATTAATACAGTATCTTATCTTATCTTATCTTATCTTATCTTATAATGAGCGTGAGAGATTAACATAGAAGGGAGAGGGAGAAATTTAGAAGTTTGATAAGTTTATCATCATCATCGTCATCACCTTTTATAATGCACTTTAAAACAACCACAGCTGACACAAAGTTCTGTACATTGGAACTAAAATAATAAAATTACAAAGGATGTAAATAAAAACAAAATAAAAGACAAAATAAAATGGTTAATTAAATAACTATATTAAAAAACAGGGAAAACTAAGTCTCACTGAGGTCAAACGCCAAAGAGTAAAAATGGGTTTTTAGATGGGTCTTAAAAATGGACAGTGAAGGGACCTCTCTAATGTGCAAAGGCAAAGTATTCCACAATTTAGGATGCACGATAGAAAAGGCCCTGTCTCCTCTGAGCTTCCTCGTGGATCTCAATACTTCCAGGAGAAGCTGGTTAGTCGAGAGACCGAAAGGGGGTGTGGGGATGAAGAAGCTCTGAGTGGTATGGCAGGGCAAGACTATGAAAGCATTTAAAAACAAATCTAAGAATTTTAAAATGAACTCTAAAACACACAAGCAGCCAGTGCAGTGAGGCCATGCACTACAGGGGTTATATGCTCTCTTTTACGAGTTCCTGTTAACAGTCGTACAGCTGCATTTTCAACCAGCTGCAGACATGAGTGCAACGACCGGCTGACCCTCACATAGAGTGAGTTACAGTAGTCCAGATGAGATAAGATAAAGGCATGTATCGGTGTTTCAAGTTGCTGCCCAGAAAGAAAAGATTTCACTCTTGCCAGTCGCCTTAAATGATAAAAACTGGACCTCACCACTGCTCTAATTTGGCCATCCAATTTACAATCACTGTCCAGCATAAAACCAAGGTCAGTAATGACAGGTTTAAAATAAACTTCCAAGGATCCCAAATCAACAGAAGAGGACTCGTAGAGTCCACTAGGTTCCTTTCATTAAAATTTAAAAAGTTTAGAGCCAACCACGCTTTAATGTAATCCAGACATATCAAAAGAGAAGTTTAGGGAAATAATAGTGAGCAATGAGCTGCAGTTTATCCACAGCTGTAATATACATATATATGTATCTGAGTGTGTGTATGGCGTACCAGCTAACTGGGCTGGGAACCGGAGCGTCACCATTCAATCCCCGACCGGTACCAATGATGTGTGCAGGGGGAGTACCTGAACAAGTGCTTTCCCACGTCCACATCCATGGATGAGGTGCCCCTAAGCAAGGAACCCAAAACCCCAACCTGCTCCCCACAACCTGCTACCCTCATTTTGAGTTGGCATTTTATGTATTTAACAGCTGTTTGTGCATGTGTAAATGATATGATCAATATCAGAAAGGTATGTCACTTAGGCACCCCTCCCTCACCTCCCCTCCCACACACACATATAGGCCCAGACATTACAGTGCGCGCCCCTTCGAGCACACGCTGGAGCATGTTTTCTTTTTTTCCATTTTGAATCGTGTTGTTTCATCTAATGACAGACAGGGAGTGACGATGGAGAGGCAGAAGAAAAGGTCATCGGGGTCAAAAAACAGAACGAGGAAGAGGGAGAAGGAGAAAGATTTTGAGGGGATGAAAAAAAGGCTTTTCAAAGTGGATGAAAGATAGTGGGTAAGTTATATCAGTGTATCAAGAGGAGGCTTGTAAATATTCAGGTTAGCTACTAAAACAACAGGTTACTGTTGCTGTCTTGCAACTGTGTACTGATTACAGATCATGGAAAGAAAAATAAAGGAACTTGTTTGTAGTGATGCTCCTGTCGATGCTCCTATTTAGTAAAGTGTTTTAAATCCTTCGCAAGTAAAAAGACAAAACTTTACCAGTACACCTGTTCAACATGCAGTAACGTGAACATGTGGAGCACGATATTTTAGCACAGCACGGGGCAGGTGACAACTAACGTTAAACAAGCTAAAAAGAAAGCTGTCAGTGTGTCATCTAACCGTTAATCTTATAGTTTGTCACAAATCTACTTTGCAAACCCTTGTATACCTGCTGACTGAGACAGCAGCCCCTCCCTCTAAACTGCAGGTTAGAGGGAGGTGCAGATGCAGCGTCCAAAACTGATTTCTCCAATGGATTTCAAAACTGATCCAATATGGATAAAATTTAAAATTTCATATTTTTTATATGTGGTTTGACTGCTGTATTCTTAAACCTCAGTGTTGTAAAACCAGTTCCCAGATATTCAGTGACGACCTGTGATGTTTCCAGAGACATCATTTCAAGAAAAGGACCCAGCAAGCCGTCTACTGTATTGTTAGAAGGCTCTTGAGAAGTTGAATTTCCTCATACAGGAGAATCTTGATTGGGTGTTCTCAAATTTGACAGTAGCTCTTAGAGTATTCAAGAAAGATTTCTGTCTCTCACAGGCCTGTAACGTCTTCTGTAAGAGGCTCCTCTGTCCTCCACTCATTATCTGTATTAATGGCACCTGTTTGAACTGGTTACCAGTATAAAAGACACCTGTCCACATCCTCAAACTGTCACACTTCAAACTCCACTATGGCCAAGACCAAAGAGCTGTGAAAGGACACCAGAAACAAAATTGTAGACCTGCACCAGGCTGGG